>BQKZ01003110.1:52912-69736 GCA_036244855.1 Temnopleurus reevesii
CCATTGGTACATGTAAAGGAGTCCTCGGAACAGAGAGGGTAATCTGAAAACAAAGTTGCTTGTTGATTACGACAGAGGTATGTTAAGGCAATATTTACCAAAGCAAAAACATCGCAAAACATCGCTTTGTATATATTTTAAACATACACATCTGAAAGTATATGGAAGAGTAAGTTAAACATTCACTATCCGAAAAGATTAGAAATAGGTCGGTGTTCATAAAGTATGCGGTTTTTGGCAAGCGAAACAGTCAAACCGTATGGTGCCTTCCGGTAGAGGTTAAAGCGACCGGCCGGTGGCTGATAAATTATCAGTGTTAGATCGCTTATGTCTTGAAATATACAGTACCAATGCTATTTTGACCAAAGGTTTAAAATAATCAGCATTGCAAAGCCTTTTCAGCTAATGTTTGTTTGAAATTCGATGATGCCAGCAAAATTGCCTTTAACAGAGTCTTATAAGGTGTTGAGACGTGTTATGAAGAGGATACTTAAAGGTATAGATTCGTAATGACCGGGATGCAGAAAGTGATGTTAAACAAGCTGATGTATTCACAAGTTGCTTTACATGCCTAAATATATCTGTGTAAGATAATACGAGTACATATTTGGTCGTATTCTGTGTATTTTACGTCAAACACGTTAATCAGCCATTATTCCTACGGTGTGCCAAGTGTTTTTGCACGGGGGAGCGTCGGCCTGAAATGGGCGGTGCGATCGGTGGTATTGTCTGCGGTGTGTGAGTTCGCGTTCATTTTGTACGTGAAGCGTGTTGTGTAAGGAAAAAAGACCGCAGCATAATTTTTTATTTTGCGGTAATTAGCCATTTCTAGGTCGCTTTCATTCAAACAAACTATGAACATACTATTGAAAAACTGCATTACGGTATACTGCAGCTCGCAAACTAGTTAAATATCTGAAGCGCCCTCCTCCCAAAACTGGTCTATCGCTTTAAGAACAGGTGTACCCACGTCAGGGGGGGGGGGGCAACTATGTCGCATTTTCTTTCCCGATTTTTTCTAAATGCGCATGTAAGAAAAAAGTAGAGGGAAAAGGGTGATTTTATTTCCAACCTTTTTTAATTCCTTTCCAAAAACCTATATTAGGGGGTAAGTTCAATGGTGTGCCTACCACCAGCTTGTAATATTGGAGGGGTCAAAATCTGCATCTATGTCCTCGTCTTACAGGGGGTATCTTAGAGAATCTGAAGCAAGTATATGACTGCATAGTTAGATGAATGGGTCGTGAGTGGGGAGGGGCATTAAGTACATCCATACTTACTACAATTTTTCTCGTCCGATCCATCCTCACAATGCTCAATGAAATCACAAAAGAACGAGACAGGAATGCACTCCCCAGAGCCACACTGGAAGAAATTTCTTCTGCATGGAGGTGAGGTTGCCTCTTCTTCGTCACCCGCAGTCAACGGGGATGAGGTTGCGACTTCTGTTTCTGTAAAGCACGAAAAGTTGAGTTTGAATAAATTGTTGAATGCAGCACTGGTTGAATGATTGTTCTAATAACTTAACACTGAAAAGTCAAAATAATTAGATCATATATAAAAAAAAAACCTCGCTGATCCAGGAACGGTCAAGAAGCAGTATCATAAATAGACACACGAGTGGTTGTAGCATAGCGCAATGTACAGCGGGCTTCGGAAAATTTATCCCTGTGGATGAATGGTCGACCCTCCCAATCTTGAATAGATATCGCCGCGCCACGCTACACCCCCTAGTAGCTCATGCTAGAAGATGTTGTTAGCCATCATCTCCAATTGGACAATTAAAAAGATGTCACTGCTGTTCAGGCGTGTTGGGACCAACATCACTTTGCCGTCTGTGCGACTAAAAACGCCATTCTTTTCTTTTTGGTTTGGCCATAGTTCTCTTTACATAATTTCCACAAAAATAACAGGATCGATCGCGAATAGTTATCAGGGTCAACTAATTCCAGACTGCTATGTGGAACTAACCAAAAATTGTGAGAAAAGGAAGTGGACTAAGTGCCCAAACCTAGACTATTGTTGGGAATAACTCGCAATCAAACCCCGCCCGCAATATGAAGGAAATAAGCCTATCATAAAAATGGGAAAAAAAGGAGTTGCAGTATTTAAAGGATAAATGCAGTATTTGAAGCGTACCTGGAACACACAGAAGGGCGTCCTCATCGCTGCCATCTTGACAGTCATGACGTTTGTCACACATGTATACATTATGGATGCATTCTCCCGACCCGCAGGTAAAATGGTGACTGGAACAACTATGAGATGGCTCTGTAAAGGATGCAACGGAAAATCTGTTACGGCCAAACTTTAAAATGGTCAATTGGCAGTAGGTATTAAGCAGAAAAAAAAACAAATATGAACACGACATAAAGTATTTCCGCAAAATAAAGTCGGTCATGGGCAATAGAGCCGTACGCCGTGCAAAGCCTATAAAACAAGGACATTCCGTTTTGTTCCATTTGAGCAACGGTTACCGTGGTCTCCTTTGACAAAGAATCGTATTTAACGATGAAAATGCACAATTCATTTGAAAAAATGGTAGACAAACTTTAATAGCCTTTTTTTTCTCGTACAAATTTCTTTTCGGTATAAGCCTCGTCTTCTTGCATTTTAAAGTGAAAGTACTCGCTTAATACTTTATGTACGAAGCTAATCAAAAACTCAAATAAACGGTTTTGGAATGGGCAATTCGGAAAAATCGAAACACACAGAAATTAAAATTCAGACTACCATCTGATTACGGCTTGACGGGTCACACATACATGAAAGTTTAAACGAAAATATCAGATAATTTCAGATTATAAATCAAGTACTTTAAAAAATGAATTGATATTTAGATGAAAAGAAAACAGTATTCAATAGGAAGAGACAGATGATGTTTGGAACCTAACTTTGTAGTCTGAAAGAGAATAATCGAAACACTAGGGAACAATCCAAATTCATTAATTTCGTCACATTCCATTTAACATATAGGAATGATACATGGATCAATTTTTACCTGTAAATGGCGCAGAACATATGAGCCCATCTAAATCTGCCGAACAATCAGTCCATTTATTTTCAAAAACATTCCTGTCGTTTCTTTTCAGAATTTGACACAACGACGACTGCAAACTTGATATTAGAATAGCGTTGACGTCATGAGCTGCTGGCAAGACATGCGTAGCGTAGAAGATTAGCTTCTCGACTTTTGATTGGTCAATGCTGTTTAAGAGGGTGGAGCCTGATGGACATTCTATTGGTGACGACAGGTTTGAGGCGTGGTTTTGGCGAGGCAGAAGGTGGAGATGCACGCACGATGACCCAATCAGATCCGCGTTTCTTCCACACTCTTAAATAGGAAAAAGAAACATATTTGTATGAACTAGACCAATCTTTACCAAACATATCGAACTGAAAGTACTTCTGTTACAATTCTGTAATTTTGATCAATAACGGATCAACAGATCATTGATTACTGTACAAATAATTCGAACATTGCAATTCTCCTTTAAAAACATCGCTCCTAGAATAGCATCCATTTAACATAAAAGGTTGCTGGAGAGAATTAAGCATTATCGATGTGAAATTGCTTGTAGCACTAAACATATAGGACCAATAAACTTATACAATTCATGCGATTCACGTTTTAGCCAAATGTTTAGAATAACGAATATACCAGCTGAATCAGCTAAATTATATTTCAATTCTCGACAAAAGTAGTTATTGTCTGAAGTGTAATCTATTCCCAATATCTTACCTCTCGAAACATAAGGTCCAATACGCGGTCTAGACATCAGGGCAACATCTGAAATGGAAATAAGGATTGACATACGCTTAAGTGGATCCTTTTTAGATGCTGAGAATATAAACATTTCGAACAGCTCTGTTCATATCTACCGAAGATTTAGTGAAATATCAAAAAGTAAAAAGCTGGGTTTTGTGCATGCTTTCAAGAGGGAGGGGGAATGGTTTCGTAAGCAATTAGCACTAGCCGACTGGTTAACAGCCAATGACGCCAAAGTGAAGGTCAAAAGAGTGCAAAAAAAATCTAAAGGGAGGGGGGGGGGCAACATTTCCTGAGAGGTGCGCCAAATCCTAGATGATGACCTTTTTGTTTTTGATTGTCAGTTCCTCAAAGGGGGTGGAAAGCATTTTTTTAATAGGTCCATCCAACGGAGAATGTTAGTAGCATGGCCGCCGGGCTACTGCTTCAATGTTTTTTGGTAGACCAGTGGAGATATGTAATAGTCACAAGTAAAGAAACTGGCAATACAAGTGCGGTAACACATAACGGGAAATGAACGAACCTGACGCTGTGTTTGCCGGCTTCTCACAGACCATCTGCATGGCGCTCTTGGAAGCACAAGGGATATCATGCCACTGGCTCATCGAGTGGAGGTTGAACAGATCGATGAGGGCGCACTCCTCCAAGTCGCCACCGTTCGGATGTCTCAGCCCCCAGTCGCTGTTCCTAAAATGATATCATGCAAATTAACGTTGTTACACAATTGTTTTGTCCTAATTTAAATCAGATTGTGTTGCGTACGTTTGTTTGAGACAGTCATTTGGCATATTCGCAAATCTGAAATTGGAATCCTTGCATCTTAATGCAAATAAATTCAAATCAAATAAAAAAATCAAATCTTTTAGATGGTAAGGGGGTAACATAATTTATTGATCATGTCTGGAATATTTCTGGACCACATCTAGGGCCTGTAACATAAAATAGATACGATAAATTTTGCAATTAATCGTATCTCTATGGTACATGTTTTGCCATAGACTTACGATAAATATTTATCGTAAGTTTAATTGCATCTTTTATGTTACAGGCCCCTAGTGGTATAAACGTATCTTGATTGGTGTGTTTTTGTAAATCAAAGTAGGATGCTAGAATACTCAATTAAAAAAAGGAGCCTAAAATTCTCAATGCCAATTGAAAATTCTTTAAAATTCTTTAATGGAGACGGTCCCATCCTTGTCATTTTGTTTTACCCATATGAATTGTTAAAGGTATAGATTCGTAATGACCAGGATGCAGAAAGTGATGTTAAACGAGCTGATGTATTCACAAGTTGCTTTACATGCCTAAATATATCTATGCGGGATATTAGGAGTACATTTTTGCTCGTATTCTGTGTATTTTACGTCGAACAGGTCAATCCGCCATTGTTCCTACGGTGTGCTAAGTGTTTTAGCAGGGCGGAGCGTCGGCCTGAATTGGGTGGTGCGATCGGTGGTATTGTCTGCGGTGTGTGAGTTTGCGTTCATTTTGTACGTGAAGCATGTTCTGTGAGGAAGTACGACCGCAGCAGGCCATTTAGCCATTTCTAGGTCGATTTCATTCAAATAAACTACGAACATGCTCTAATTTACTATTGAAAAACTGCATTACTAGTTAAATATCTGAAGCGCCCTCCTCCCAAAACTGGTCTTTCGCTTTAAAGGACCGAAATAAGCTGGGATTCCTAGTTTACGGTGACATGAATGGGTATGATAAGGAAATGTTACAGACTAGTTTGTTGGATTTAGTGAAAGAAGGGACAAGACGTAGTGACTAACGAAACAGATCTTTAATGACGTTACATACCGATCGGGTATATACCAGTCAGCATAACTCAAAGGGGTGTCATCTACCCATCGATGGATGTGCTTTTCACGTTGATATCTTAAACCTGCCAAAGAAAGGAAATAAAGTTTTTTTTAAAGATATTCTGTTGAGTAATGACTGTGAAGCTAGTTCATCATAACTGCTAAGATCCTCATAACAACCTTTTCCATCTACCTCGGTCTCTCCGTCCCTTCTCCCCGCATCCTGCTCTTGCTCCTTTTTCTCCTGCTCCTCCTCCTCCTTTTCACCATCACCATCATCATCATCATCATCATAATCATCATCATCATCATCATCATCATCATCATCATCATCATCATCATCATCATCATCATCATCATCATTTTCATCATCCCCACCATTTCACCACCACCACCACCATCATATTTATCCCCATGTTCGTCTTCATCATTACATCATCATCATCATCATCATCATCATCATCATCATCATCATCATCATCAAAATCATCATCACCACTAATACCAAAAACGCCATCATCATCACCACCACAGCCTTAACCATCTTGGAACTGACATTTGACACTTTGATGTGAGGAAGACGTGTACAAATTCCAGCTCCTTGATGTTACCAATATATATTATCAAGATGGGTTCACATCCGACACACATCGGTCAACCGGATACCAGCATCCGCATCCTCACCACCCTCACAATCACTATCATCATCATCGCCATTATCATGGTCATCATCGTCATCGTCATCATCATCATCATCATCATCATCATCATCATCATCACAATCATGATCATTACTATCATCATCACCACTCCACCACTACTGACCTATAAACGTTCTGAGCCCTTCCGTGAACCACTTTGACGTTAGGAACACATGAACAAACTCCATCTCCTCGATGTTACCAATGCTAACAAGATGCGCTCCCTCCTCTTGGCACATTCGATTCGCATCCGTCCATCTCACTCCAGTCTGAGTCTGACGGAACGCGTAGCAACTACCGGAGAATAGTTCCCAGTCCTCGGGACATGCTATTGAAATGAAGAAAATAGAAAAAAAAGGAATAGTTTAAAAAAAATCAAGAAATGAAAATTGAATATGAATAAGACAAATCAATACTAAAACGATGAGGAAAAAGACATTTATTATCTTGGGTATAGGCAAACACACCACTCCCTCGTATTACTAATAGGTTACTACGTACACCTAAGCCTAGGATGAAATAGATGCAGAAGAAGATTCCATGGTATACATGGTCATATATGTTACATATCATTAATGTATCATGAATCAATATTTTCCCTTTTCCCATTTGCCAGCTTCTCTACATATCTTGCCTTTCAACAATCACTCTATTTTACAGATTTCTCCTCTTACGATCTATTCACTTTCTGTAAATCAAATAACGTTTTCGATGATTGTGAAATAGACATTTTTTCCCCACAAAAAGGAATTTAAACAACTATGCATCTCCCATATCCAATGCAAAATAAGAAGAAAAAGAAGGCAATAGACAGTTGCTATCATGTGACGCCTGTCCATTAATTTCTAGTAGAAATGTCTAATCGTCCCGTATAAATGCAAACTTAAAAAATAACTTCTATCCCCTTCCCTTACCACTTGGCGGATTAGCCGGGGGCGACAACGGACTCGACTGCAGAGTTTCCTGGAAAGTCATGCCGGAGTAGGTGGCGTAGAACCCCCTTCCGCTTCCGCTCCCGTCCGACCGGAGCTGAAGGAGCATGGTGTTGAAGCTAGCCTCCACCACCTCAGGTGGTGGGTGGTTGTTGCAGTAGGTGTCAATCAGTTTGGTCATGTCCGTGGCACCGTCGTAGATACTCAGGGTGTCACCTTCGCACCTATAGGAAAACAGAAAATTGATCCCGGTTTCTCTTTTGTATTGCAATGTGAAAGGCGCAACACACCTCTTGTTTATTGCCAACTTCTTTCCAGTTTTCATGAAAGTTTAGAATCGATATCTAAATGAAGAAATACAAACAGAAGGCACGTAACAGCTGACTCTAAGGCGTACGAAAGAGTAGCGCCAGCTGAACATCTTCAACGTGGACCAATCGTCTCTCCTTCGTATCAACGCAACGTAAAAATCTAGTTTGCCTAAACGCTTCCGTACAATCGGATAACTCGCGAACGTTGCTCAAGCCAATGTCATCTGGTCTTTGTTTGATGATTTGTAATTCGAAAAGTTAAAATGGTACACACCGTGTAATTTGATTTGTTTTCACATTATAACCAAACGTTTCGTCTGAAGGAGCATGCGATAAGCAAAATTATTTGGCTAATTCAAAAGAGTATCGCATTAAACTACCTTGAGCCTGGCGCATCGATGTCAAAATCATGGAAGTGGAGCTGTATGAAGGTGCCGTGACGACTGGTTATCCGCCATCTTGGTCGGGCATTGGCTTGGTAAGGTAGAGGGTAGTTAGCGGACGCTATGGCCGCGTTGTCTAGGTTGCAGACGATTTCATTCTCCGTGGAGTCGTAGTTTCCAACATGACAGCCAGGAACGTCTGCACAGGAGTATAAAACACTTTGCAAAATTATCTTCTGATATAAAAAAGAAACAAGAGCACACAATTTGGATAATTTTCCCAACAACTTCATTAGCCAAGTCAGTGTTTAAGTTGTGTCACGAATACCAGTGTAAATATTATCTGCTCCCTTTAATCAATGCCACCAGCTGGGAAAAAACAAGAAGCCATTTATAAGATTGAGAGGTATGTCAATGTGTAAAATAGAAAAAAGACAAAAAGCTGCCATGAAACATAAGTAGTTAATGCGCGTAAATACTAATAATGTTTGCAGATGGAAACAGGACTGACGAATTATATAATTTCTCTCCTCTGAATTAAGCAATGATTTCTATTCATCGCAATATCCCCTTACTACGTGCAATACAATTGGTATAAGAAAAGGAATTGGATGATTGCCACCTTTGCCACAGCCTCCTCAAAACTAATGCTCAGGGTTGCTGATAATCTCTCAGAATCCCGCATCCTGTTCCAATTCTGCATAGTCATACATTGACTGCATCCAGAATACAAAGGGGATGGGGTTGAACTTGAAGAAAAGTTAATTTATTATATCCTTTTTGGGGAAGTATGTTGAGATTATACATATAGAGCCAAATTGTAATAATCATAAAATTAATATGTTGTGATTATAAAAAAAAAAAAATGAAGAGAAGAGAGCAGAAATAAAAAAAATATATAGGGACAAGCTTTATTCCAAAATATTTTCACTTCGAGGTTACGGTACCTTGTGATGTATAAACCACCCTGAACCCTCTCGATCCGGTGTCCAATCCAGTCTGGAAGATAATCATCACAGACGACACGGTCGTCATGACGTAGGCGGCGCTCTGCCCGCAGAAAGCGTGGCGCGATCGGCCTTCGTCCCAACGGTCCTCGGTCGGGACGATCTCGACAGAGTCCACACATGCTCCCGATTCGATGTCGCGCTTGATGTCAAACTCGGTGAAGTTGAAGAATATGAATTGGCCCTCGGGGAGCGTGACGGTCCATGTGCATATGGAGAAAGGTGCGACGCTGGAATCACCAAAGTTGACGAGAGAGAAGTTCCCCATCGCGGAGGTGAAAGGTTCCTGGATGCCGCAGCCGGGGCTGCATTCCTCCTTAGAACGCGAGCAATCTGACATAAAAATACAATAACAGTGCTTATAAACAGACGATGAAATAGGTATCGGGAATTGAACGTGATACTAAACATCACAGCTAAGTTGTCAAGTAAATGATGTGTAACATTCACCAGAGGACTACCTTATCTAAATTTGCGGCTAATTACGTCGACAACATGATCAAAGTTACTAAGAGATGAATTAAGAATTGCAAAAATTATCAGTATGAACGGGAAGTAGAGAGAGTGAAATAAAACTGGAAACATCAACGATGGGCAAGACTTTGCCAGTGTTATAAACGACAATTGGGTTTGGTTACTTTTTTTTAACGAAACAGCTCTTATACTTGTAATACAGAGTGATATTGTTGAGAGGCATGACAAAAAACAACTAAAAATTCCATATACTTACCCAATGTGTCGTACGTTGCGATGAAGCCCAGCTTCTTGCCCATGCCTGACTCCAGCGCTCCCATTTCCAAACGCAAGGTGACGTCATTTGACCTCGATTTGACCTTGAGATCCCGGAAGTGACCGCAGTAGGATCCGCGCAGAAGCGAACCGCGGTTCGGAATGCGGTCAGTGATGTTTAGGTTGTCCATACAGAGGGCGGCAGACTGGCTGGAACGTCTCAAAATCATCTCATGAAAGGTAAACCTAGAAAGAATGATGAAATCATTTTTGAAAGTCGTCATAATCCTTGTTTGTCCATCGTAAACACTTTAAAGCTAATGGTTATGTATTAAAATACTATCATTATATTTTTATCTCAATCGTGAACTTTCAGTAAAAGTAAACACCTGTTCGTGAGCTTTTGTGCAACTGATAGTGTATTGAACAATACCGTAACAGAGTCCACTAGTCGAAAGAACAATATACAACAAGAAACTTTGTCGAATTTGAAGCACTTTTACATTACAAAATATTTGAAAACATTTTTTTAGTGAGTCGAATGTATTTGTTTCGGTCGGACACAGTCGCCTCCACTACATTGGACGTTTTCAACGGCTAGATATAATCCCCCGGTACACCGGACATGTTCTATGGCCGGATACAATAACCCCTGCACCGGAGGAATTCCCGGGGAAGACATAACCCAGTCATACACCGGACGTTTTTCATAGCCGGATATAATCCCCGCTAAGACTTCTTCGACAGATTCTGCCTGCGCTTCTATGCACAGTGCATTTCAGAGATGCCAGCCATTCTGAAATATCAATTCGATGTCTCCTTATTTTAATTCAGTGTTGAGATCTTGATTGAACGATTGAGCGAGTGTTATGACTCATGAATATTATTTGATTTAGCAGTTTGGGGTTTTTCAAATTTTCTTTCTTATCTGATGACTATCAAACCATAACAGATGGCATCTCCAGACTTTGCTAACCTGATGATGTGTTTCTCCCGTACGTGTATCCTCATCTGGCACCACTGACCCGTGTTGTACCAAGGCGGGAAACTGACCGATTCGATCAAGCCAAAGGTCAAAGTGGTTTCCACGTGAGACTGACGCGTTTCCCAAAGCTCCTCGCAAGAAAGTGATGCAAACTCTGGACATGAAATATAAAGTAAAGACATTTCATAGAGATATAAGTTTCAAGCTTTTTGGGGGGTTACGATGCACCTTAAGGTTGTCGGAAACTCTTTAGGTCAAAAGGCCATGAAACTTTTTTTTTTACTTGTCTTGGAATGCTCATTGTGAAAAATACCGCCAGTTGGTCAGTTTATTTCTTTTCCTCTTTTTGGCACATAAACCGTGAAGAATATAAGAAGGGCGTGAAAAGTCAAAGTACAGCTGAAATCATTCTTATACGAGCAAGCCATGCGCGATTGAATCTACAGTTGAATTTCAATCGATCGTAACTTTCCGGCAACACCACTTAGAAAGTTTTCTAGCCCACCTGGCTGCCTATATCACGACCAGGTATGAATGATCAACAGAATCACTGTCACAGTGATGGCCGTTGCTTAAAATTGTCACATTGCCAAAGTCATTGAAACCTATTTATTTCAGTCCATGCAACGGATTTCCAAACTATTTCCAGGTCGGTTCGATGACGATATTTAAGCTGAACAAATGCTGTTTTTTAATTTAATACAAATATGTTGAAACAGTGTTTTCCGCTTCAATCTAATTCACCAACAAGTCAATGACTAAATCAAAAATACAAAGTCTCACCTGTTGAGCAGATGGCAGAGTCATCATCTTCTACCATTGCCACTGGGGTAGGATCCACGGATGTGATTGGTGGAGACCATGACACCCATCGACGTCTATGACTGACCGAACTTCGACGGTTTCTCGGCGACATTGAAGTCTGTGGAATCATGGAATAATCGTAGAAAAATAAATATTTAATGATGTATTAGTTTGCACAATAATCTTTGCTGGCAGTCATGCAAAGAAGGATGTGATTGGCGGAAACAATGACAACCAACGACGTCTGTGACTGACCGAGCTTCGGCGATTTCTCGGGGAAATTGAAGTCTGTTAACCATGGATTGCTTGTAAAGCATTAAGTGGTGTGCCAGGTTATGATATATTTGTTGACAGTATCACAATGTGACAGCGGCCAAGCAAAGGTTTAGCAAAAATTGGAAGGACATTTCATTGAAATGTGTGTGTTAATTTTATGGAAGAATAATTCAAAATGAATTTATAAGTATTATTTTTGTTTCACAAAATACTAGTATTATTCCTTCACTCTCCCACTTCGAGAAACTAGCACCTATACAGATGTGATAATATTATATAAACACATTGTTCTAGTTTAGTGCTTGTGGAATACTACTTGGGCATCAACAGCTTTTGATATCCTTAGTGGTACAGAACTGAATATGAGAGAAGACTGTTTTTCATATTCAGACAGATTGCTTAACTCTTTCATGGACGTGATAACCTCTCTAATTAAATTGTGAAGACGAATTCAAACAAGCAATAGGCACATTTGCATGTTATACATTACAACAAAAACGGAGAAGGAAAAGAAGAAAGATGATGAAACAAAAGGAAGAAAATATGTGGCCAACATTTCATCCCACCGCTGCAACCAGTAGGGATTTCCTAATTTTGAGAAAATCACGTGAAAAATTTTGCTAATGAACGAAACAATTAAGCCTATCACATATCTTAATGTACTCACCGATGTGGCCACATGAGCAGACCGATCACTTCCGGAGGTCATAATGGAACCCCGAGGCCGACAGCCGAGGGCAAGCGTGGTGTTATCAAAGGGCGATTCGTCAAAGTCAGCATGGAACTCACAGGTTGTTCCATTCTGTGTCAGGTTCACCCGCGACAGCGAACTGAATTTGCTTTGACACACCGCTGGAAATAGAAAGATATAAAGTATACAACATGGCTACTTTAAATCCTATTGGTAAATCGGACGTCATATCCGAATAACTTAACAAATCCAGCTTAACTTAATACATCTTAAATTATTGTCTCAATAGTATTTGAATAATTTACTTAATCCATTTATCATTAGAATGTACGTCCTTTTGACTCATTTGATTTCTTCTAACTTTTACTGCTTTCTTGCAAGTTTGGACAAATTCCACTCATTTATGAATAGAATATACGTCATTTTCACTGTTTGTTTTCAGTATGTAATAATCATAGTAATTCTGAGTAACTCCGGTCATTAGGTGTACGTTGTTGCGTACTTCTTGCACCTTGTCTATGTTGTGGAACGTCAGAACCAATATATGTTGGAATCAATATCTTGAGCTAAAATTAAAACTTTAAATACTTATACATACTTACATATACATGTGGTTCCGTTCAAACCACCTAGATAATATCCCTTAGGACAAAGGCAGTGGAAACTGCCCTCTACGTTATTGCACTCATGAGAGCACCCGCTGTCTCTAGTCAGACATTCGTCCATATCTAAAAGAGATGTCAGAAATCTATGATTAAAATCATATCTACATCAAAACAATGACATGTGGGGTACAATTTACGATAGGATAGGCAAAGCAGCAATATACTGTCAAATGGAAATATCACTTGTCGTTGGAACCCAAACATGCTGCAACCCATTTCAACATCGTTTGGTATACATCATTATGACACAAACTGTTCATAAATTACTGAGGCGGTATATCGATCAGTAATTTGGAGATAAATCCAAGGGCACTTTTATTCAATCAATCGTCGTATACCATATACTTGATACTGATACAAAAGCAGAATTCTACTTATGAATATGATTTGATTTTTTTTTCGTTTTGTGTGTGTTCAATCATGCATATCAAATTTGATAATGCTGATTTTTACATACATTGAAGCCAGATACCCGTAAATTTAAAAGCTATGCTTCTTTCAGTTTATGAGGAAAAGTGTTTTGCTTTATTTCTAGTAACTTAAATGCACCTGCTATCTTGGTGAGATGTGAAAACATTCCTTTTGGTAGCAATCTAGGCTGCACGATTATTTGATTCACAATTCCTAAAATCACCAAGTTGAAAATTATTAAATGAATCTAAAGGAAGTTGGATATCTCGGACGGATTCCTTCAATGACCCCGATAAGTAATCGCTAAGTTGGATGCACCTGCTATCTTGCTTAGATATGAAAACACTCCGTCGAGAGCAATGTATGCTGCACATCTGAAACGTCTTCTTTTTAGAGGGTATGGACAACTACTAGTTCCTTATCTTATTTTGTTTCTAGCCAACCTAACATTATTTTACAAAAGTGGACCGCCGCGAACAGCCATTTCTCTCACCTATCTGACATACAGTAGCGCGGGAAATCAGGTCATCGCGGCATTTGTAAGCGCGCCATCTCATGTCGTCATCCATGTCAAAGGAAACGCACCAATCAACGGTCGAGTTGTAGTCCACGTGATCAGGAGTCGACCGGAAGTTATCGTTCGTCATCGGTGTTCCGTCAAGCCAGGTGAAATTGTGCTGACCCTGGGACTGGAGCATGCGCAGTCCAATCACGTATTGGTACCGGTAGTCCAGCTCAAATCTACGAAAAATCAAAAAAATAATAATTATTAAAAACAATAATAGAAAATAGAACATACGCAGATTTTTTTTAGTGGAGGTGTAGGGTGCGCCCCATAGGAGCCGCCTATGTAGACAGCATTATGAGTCCTTTCTTCTCTCTATCTTTTCCTCGCTCTGTATTTTACAAGGGGGGTTGGCAAACTTTTTTGATTGCTTGTCAGCTCAACCGTCAAGCGGCCGGAAAGATAAGTTTTCGCCGCCTCCACCCCCCAAACTAATAACCATTACTCTATCCGCCCCCGAATTAATAAACATATCCATAGCCATTGTTTGAAGTACTCAAAACGATCATAATACATTTCATTTTATATTCATAAACGCAAAACAGACGTACATTGCTAACATGTTCAAAATTCAGTAGAGCATTGATATACAAAGGAATTAGGGAATAATAACAATAGTGCTTGATACCAGGGAACCATATTATTACCCTAGCTATACCCTTGCTGATTTCTCTCATCCAACACTGGCATGGTTGGAATCTCTGCAATATATTCAGAAAGCCCTTTCGAGAGGCTTCAAAGCAATGCGATGACTTACTTCCCCTTTTGGTTATCAAGAGAGTTTTGGGTTGCAAGAGACTTGACGGAGATGGGGTGACTGTCCTCCATGAAGATCTTATCACACAAATCTTCCTTCTGGTTGTTGACCGTGTAAAGACAGTAACCATCGTTTGAAAATGCTTAATTTTTTAATAGTTTATCCGATTTTGCTCAAAATGTTACATCTCATTTTTCTTCATTTACTGACAACACATCAATGTGAGGGTGAGGTTCCTCATAAAACCTTAACACTGAGTTTTGCATAGTTAAGATTCTAAGCGATTATTTGAGACCGCGATCTTCCGACCACCACTTTTCTCATCGATTGCTGCCAGGCCGAAAGAGGGCGCGACCCCGAAAATTCACGGGAAAGGAAAAATCAAATCTGGTACATACGCAGGGTTCTGTACAAATATCGGGTCACACCATTTGTCGGTCGCGCTCATTTGGGGATGGACGCTGGGTAAAATGATAAAAACCGCTCAGAATCCGAATTAGGTTTTATATTGACTTACTTTCCTTTCTGGTTATCAAGAAAGTTTTGGGTTGCGAGAGACTTGACGGAGATGGGGTGGCTGTCTTCCATGAAGATCTTATCGCATGAGTCTTCTTTCTGATTGTTGACCGTGTAAAGACAGTAGCCATCATTCTCTACACCAGCTTCTGGGCAAATCTGACCGTACTCTACGAAAAAAAAAACATTGTAAAGTTCTCTTATCACTTCCAAAAAATTACCTGTGAGAGTTTTGGGCATATGTTCTGGGCATAGATTGTTCCAGCCAATTTCAACAAGACCACGTAAGCATCCCCTGCATTAACCGCAAAATCAAATGCTCGAAATGTAAATCGTTTTGAAAATAATTTGAAATTAACGGATAAAATCTATAATAATATATACTATACAACAAATTGTAGTTTTTAATTGATTGACTGTATTTTCCGTCATGAAAAGATACAATACAATTTCTTTTCCCTGAAAATCGTTACACTAATTACATGTTATTTTGATAAATATGTCTTACTTCTAGGAATTATGTGTCAGGAAGTTTTGAGTTTGATAAAATGAGAAATAATCTACCGACAAGTTTGCAGCCGAGCAGCTCGAACCTCATACAGAAATGTCCCCGTGACGATCGTGGGTTGAGTCGTATACCCGTCGTGATGAACGGTCTCTCCAGGTCGTGCCGCATCTCTGTGTGAGGGTCGGGGTACATCGGAAAATCCTGTGACAGAGAGAGAAAGAAATGTGACTCGATCCAACGCAACTTGACACTTGCCATGATTTGTTTTTAAACCTGACTATTGTACATTTATGTGTAACAATTCAGATGTTGAAGAAAAAATATAAAAAAATACTTATCAAAATTGTTAGAGAATACTTGAATTGATCAGTAGCTACAATAGCTATTTCCGCGTTATCTCTCCACGACTGTTCATTGAGTACAGTCGTGGACCCTGCGTCTAATAACACTTTCATCTGCACATATTCTTGTCCTGACCACACAGTGTCTGCACAAAGTTTTCGACCACGGAGTTTAATATACCCCTCTGATCTCCACAGGACTACCTCTTTGTGTTAATTCAGGACAAGAATAGTAGGTTTTCAAAATTGGTTGACGGTAAAAAACGAGTGCGCATCTCATGTGCGCAACAAATGATGCGCACATCTGTTGTGCATATAACTGCACACTTTAGATGCGCACCGGTTTTCCATCGTCCACAAACCTCCGTCCAGCAATTTTGAAAACCCACTAATATGTGCAGAGGCCAGTGCTATTAGAAAATATGGTCCTCAACTAGAGGATGTGTCATAAATGTTGTTGCAGTGACAAGCAGTCACCATAGCAGCGTTTAGTACTTTTTTATTTTATTTTTTTTTATTTATTGTCTTCTTTAAAAAGCAGGGTAGTCCATTTAAAGCCGAGAAGGCCTGCTCTACCAGGGAGCCCTGCTGCACATTATATACATTACAATAAATATGTTATCCATATAACAAAACAAATATAACATACACAAATAAATAACACT
>BQKZ01003111.1:0-16899 GCA_036244855.1 Temnopleurus reevesii
ATTTATTAGTATTCTGTTTGCATGGCTATCACCAGTAGTAAATGATAAAATAAAATGCTTCAGAGAATTCTGACATTTCTCTCCCATGAGCTTTTTTTTAACCCTCATTTCATGAATGATATAGTGATTGTAAAATTTCTTACTTTCCTTCATTTAGAAAAATATACCCCAACCTTCCAAAACTAAACTTTTGAGAAAAAAATCTTCGGAATGATCTTCATAGAAATCTTATTGAACTTACCTTGTAAGTGGTGCGCCAAATTTCTTGTAGCTTTTGACGAATCTAGAAAAGAAAAAGGGGCAAGAGTGATCAGTAATTATTCAGTGCAACAAGGCAAGAAATCTTCAGAAAATTTCGAACTTGCATACTTTCATTATACAACTCTCATCAATGTACGGTATGCTATCAATGCTGAAAAGTTGAATTATTTATAATAGATGTAGAAACCATCACATAAATCTTGTGAAAGACTAATTGATCTGCATGATGCAAGAAATGAAACAACATTAGAAAATTGTGCAACATTGTTCACTTAACCTTAATCAAATTTCTTTTTATTGAGTAGGAATGAATAGACATACTGTGAATAAGGGGGAACACAATTGGTTATCAGAAAAAAGAATGAAAATTTTCAACGCCACTTGATCATAGTATAATTCCCTTCATGAATCTTAAACTTTGTATTTATGTGTCTTTACCTGCATTTGGTTTGAGGGGGTCGGTATGGAAAACCTGTGGGTTATGGAGATTAAGTTCTCCTTTTCCACGCCATGGTAGCCCTCTCAAACCAACTGCAGATATGAATTTGTTCATGTCTAATTATTGTATTTCTGTATCTTTAACTTACACTGAAACTGTTTTGAATTTGCCAAAGAACTAATGATAATAGTATACCAATAATCGATGCTACTCTATTACCATAATGAACTTACCTTCTAATATCGCTGTCAGAGAACCCTTGCACAGTATCCCTCGGCACCGTTCTAGGCCTACCCCTCGGTCTCTTTGATTTGCGGTTATCGTTGTCGCTGTCATCCGAATCACTGCTTGCACTCGAGACCATGTCTCGCTTTCGTTTTCTACTGAATGCAGCTTCCGAGTCACTGTCGTGATAAGTCATCTGAAACAAAAGACAACAAATAGTAGCAAGTTTGGTTGAAATGGATATGTGTGCTGTTAAAGAACAATAATAACAATAATAATAATAGATACAATTTATATAGCACTCTTATCCACTATGCAGAGTGCTCAAGGTGCTCTGCATTATTATTACCCCAGCTTTAGCTCATCATACACCAGCGGACATGGCATTTCAAGGAATATGTGAGTCACCTTGAATTTTAACTCTTGTATGATGAATATAAATATATCCACACTATCTATAAATGAATATAATAATTGTTGTACAAAAATGGTTCTAAAAAACATCTTTAAACTTTTACTTTTTACTAGGTATCGTCCTTATAAACCCATTATCAAAAGAACATGAATTGCACAACATAAAATTGAACAGGTGGGACTCACCCTATTCTTTATCCTGGGCGGTAGATAGAGAGCCATCTCCTCCTTCTGTTTCTCTTCTTCCTCCATCTTATTCCTCTCATGGGCAGGGATGATATCCTCCCAGTCTTTACCTTGCTCTTCCTCATCTGGCTCCTCCGTTGCATTGAAGTTGGCCACCTGTTATAAAAAATAAAGGTGAAGTCAAACCTGTATCAGTTGCAACATGTATGTAGTTGCATCTTTACAAGAAATATGTGGCTTAGATATCAAATAGTGGCCAAGACAAAATTAACCCTTTCAGGACGACAGAACACGTCTTGTGTTTTGGTTCAATAACAATTGATACAGGGTTCTAAAAACATACCAGAGGCATGACATGAAAGTGAAAACAAACCTACACCAAATCTGACTATTTCTGTTCTGCCATTGTTTGCTGTTTGTAGCAGAGAATTTTTTTAAATGAGAAAAAAATAACTAACATTGTTACAAATCCTTAAATTGGCAACATACTAAATGCTGGAAAATCCCGAGTTTTCCACAAATTGGCAACTTTTCACGTTTTGAAACGCTTTTTTGGCGATGGAAATTTCATTTGATAACATTATATTTAATTGGAATATTTTGAATAGAGAATAAAAAATGTTGTTGTCAATTTAGGAAAGAAATAGTGAGTGAATTTGTTGCAATATAATTCCCTTCCTGAAGTGGTAAGCAGGTGATATATAACCTGGATGAACATATGGGTGGGCAGCATTATCTATTAAACCTAGTTATGGAATCTGATTGCCAAAGGCTACATGCCTGTGAATTTTAAATGATTATGCGTATGTATATGTGTTTTTGTAACGACGAGTTTGAATGATATACATCACATGTCCATACTGAACGACAAGTTCTCTGTGGGCCTTGACTATTTGCACACACAAATTTCTTCTAAATAAAGTCCGTCTTCTAGGCGATTTGATTTCTTTGTTGTTTCAAAAACTGAATTGAAGCATTAATTTCTCTACCTTGAATTGTGAGAGGAGTTCCTCTCCAGCACCACCGGGGTCCTCCTGTTCTCTCGTCTCCGCCCTCTCCAAGATTGCATCAATATCCATTTCCTGATAACAAAAATGGAATGAAAAGGATTATTATGTTGCTGTTCATACAATGGAATGCTGGATAATTTCATTTAACTGAATACTTCTATGAGGTATATATTCAACTGACAACATACTGTAATTACTCTTCATAATTTGGGAACACATTCTTTTCTTTACCAGCATTTAATTGAAAGGGGGTTAGGATGGAAAAGCTAGGGGTTATGGAGATCAAGTTCTTCTTGCCCACACCCTCACAACCCTCCTAAACCAACTACAGGTCTTAATTACTTCTTTTGTGCTTAATTCTTGTATCTTTGTATCTTTTGCTAACATATGTCATTGTTTTGAATTGCAGAACAAATAGTAAATAATAACAATATTTGGTAACACTGCTTGGTTATTTCACAATCTATTATACCTTAACTCTTTACTCGCTGCTGTCGACCCTATTCAAACGAGCAGAAATGCTTTGGTTGACCAGAGTCAACAACTTGAGCAAACAATAGGAAGAGCACAAATATATTGAATAGATAAACACTTGCATTGTCCCGGTGCATTGATGCGTTCTACACACACATAAATATCCATTCACGTTTGTGTACACCTGTGTGTGTATTGTTGGTGAAAAATCTATTGAGAACCCTTTGTGCATTAGCATTTTTCTGATTTACACTTAACACCCCCCCCCCCCCCCCCCCCAGCAGCCTAGGGTTAAATAATGCAGCAGGTAAAGCGTTAACAAACATAAGTTTAGCAGGTGTGTATCTTTCTTACCGGAAGTTCTGACTCCTCTCCATCGGGCTCCTTGAAGAGTTCCTCCGCCCTGAACTTGAGGATGGCATTTAGTTCCTCCTTGCTGAACGGAGTATCTCTACTGATTGGGTAGTGCAAAGAGAAACATATCATAGTTACTCTCGATAGTAAACAAGAAAATATTTGTATGCTGTATTTATCATCAGTACAGATAACTTGATAGAGCTTACAATTACAGTCAAAGCTGTCTAGAAAGACAACCCAAGAGTTGAAGAGTTCCTCCGCCCTGAACTTGAGGATGGCATTCAGTTCCTCCTTGCTGAATGGAATATCTCTACTGATTGGGTAGTGCAAAGAGAAACATATCAGAGTTACTCCCAATAGTAAATAAGAAAATATCTCTATGCTATCTTTATCACCAGTTCATATAACTTGATGGAGCATACAATTACTTGTTATGGTAATATAACTTTTCGGACTGGAAAAGGATGATAGCTCTTACTGGAAAAAATAATTCCAATATAATTTATTTTTTAAATCATTTCAAATCAATGGAGCTGTGACTTTATTCAATGTAAACATGGGCATTGACCCTTTCACTTTTATTTTGAGAGTACCCTATTTCATCAGCTGGTTAAAATCTTTTCAAACCCAAAATATTGAAAAAAAATATATCTCTTTGTATTGTTGTCGGTAAAAACTGGCAGTTTCAAGATTTACAACTGTGAATTTCTTTAGTTTTTGAGGGAGCCCCATTGTGAAATGAGATTAGATTAATCTTTCATTAAATTAATAGTCAGTGACTATTGTTTCTCTTTTCATTTTTTTTTAATCAGCGCATAGAGACAAGTGTGTGATAAGCACTTTACACATACATTCTTTTGGTGCAATTATACAACCATGGTCCTAAAGGAGACAAACATGAAGCAGAATCTACCTTGCTTGAGATGAAGACTTTGATAAGACTGTCCTCCCTGTCGTGTCCATCCTCTGGATGACCAAGTGATCTAAGACCATCTTCCTTTTGGCTCGCTCGATGATCTCTTCCTCCACTGTATCCTTGGTTACCAATCTGTAGATGTTCACCTGCATCAAAAAGTAAGAATGTTGGTAGATTAAATTTCACTATGACAAGGTCATCCATTTCAATGTTTCCTCTAAATTGTCAATTCTCTACAGAAAGAAATTCATCCACATTTTGCTGCACTCAACCCAGGTAAGGTAGATGGGTACCTGGTAGAAATATTTATTCCTTCAAATGCCAATTGTGCTGGTGTACGCTGAGCTAAAGCCTCATCAACATTGAGTAGCGTAGCACCCAACAGACATGTAATTGCATACCCCGGAGGTGTTTCACCAAGATAAGAAAGACTTTAAGAACGACTTTGATATCAACTGGTATCCCTTTTTTGCATAATGATTTATAATATTACATGCATTTCGCACAAGAACTGATACCAGTATAACTTACAGTTGTTCTTACAGTACTTCTTATCTTGGTGAAACACCTCATTGGTAGCTATAGCCCCTACTAATATGGCATGGTAGCTCAGCTACATCCAAGGTATACAGTACATCTAGTATTATAAAATACAGTGGAGTACTATTATGCATACACTTTCTGTGATAAATGAATAAATGGATGCATTTTCTCACCTGATTCTTCTGCCCTATCCTGTGTGCCCTGGCCATAGCCTGGATGTCGTTCTGTGGATTCCAGTCAGAATCGAAGATGATCACTGTGTCTGCCGATGCAAGGTTCAAACCAAGACCGCCAGCTCTTGTTGACAGTAAGAAACAGAAGTCCTAAAAGGAAGCAAAATTAGCAGAAACATTACAAACGTAGCACTACAGCAACAGCATAAGCTCTTATCATTGTGAGCATTTTCTTTATTTAGAGTACGTGCCTTCACCGTTGTTCATATCAGAGGGCATTATGGGTAGTTTTTCCAAGTACGGAAGTGATTTAGTGCAGTGTAAAAAGTGCGCGGACCGGTTGTACTAGAAAAACTAACCATAATGCTAACTCATAAGAATGACCACAAAGGCACATAATTTGCACGAAACTGATACAAACATCACAAATGTAACACCAGGCGAATACGATCGAAAGCAGTACGATCACAAAAATACTGGCTAATACAGTACATTTGAAATAAAGGCTCATTACAATAAAGGTTGCAATAAAGATATCTCTTTATCAATAATCAACACAATTCCATGCTGGGTAGACTTGTTCTCAAGAAAATTGTCTGGAAGATGCAATACTGCACTTCAATATGTGAGAGAGCATTTGCAATCTGAAAACCACCTGAAGAACTCCACATGAACGCTCAGCATTTCACTGGGTATGCAAGTTAAGGAAATGCACAATTCAGGTCGGTGCATCTTGCCAATATCATACCAGCATTGATGTAAAAGAGGAACTAAAAATCCAGTAAAACTTTTCATGAAACTCACCTGTGAGCCTTCTGCATTGAAATGATCCAAAGCCTGCTTCCTGATTTCACCACGAATCGATCCATCAAGTCTCTGTCATACAGAAAAAAACAAGATTACTAATCATGCACGCTTTGGATGCATTTGTACAGGTGACAACAATTTCCAACGATTTACATGTATCAAGAATGCCAATAGAACATACAGATAAAATAAGATTCAAATTACACATATAGAGTATGTTGAGTAATATCTACATCCCATAGTTAACTTACATAAAGTTTTGCTATTTACTATTGACTCGAAATTTTCACAATGATTAAATTGCTTTCAGGCAATATCTACCTGATGACGGAACTGCCTTTTGTGAGGTACTTTGAAATGATATCCATCATTCCAACCATCTGAGAAAATTCTAGCAATATATGTCCTCGTGAATTTATTCCCCTTTTTTAATCAATTCAATTTAATTTCACTGTTAAGGATTAAGTTCACTAATATCAAGCTGTTTAGAAAGGCCAGTATAAAGCGCCATATAAATGTTATAATTCTTATGATCAGGTTTATTATTAGAATGGGCACTCTACTCCACCTAGAACATGCTATCAGAGAATACCACACGTCTCACCTAATGACTGAACAAAGGAATGATCATAATGCATGAGGGCAAAGATATCAGGTTTCCCATTGGACTCATAAGATCAGATTATAAAGAAAAATTGAAATAACGCCGCTTGCACAACCTTGCAGTGGCGTAGGTATAGAAAAGGGGTGAGAAAATGGTATAATTGAAAATCATCAAGAAATTGTAGAAGTTTTATATGCTATATTTCACATTCCTTATACAGTCAAACCTGTCTACAGTGGCCACCCCACGGGAAACAGAAAAAGTGGCCACTGTAGACAGGTGGCCTCTATATACAGGTTCTATAACATCTATTTTCACCTGAGGGGAATCAATTTAAGTGGCCACTATAGACAGGTGGTCACTATAGACAGTGGCCACTATAGACAGGTGGTCACTATAGACAGTGGCCACTATAGACAGGTGGTCACTATAGACAGTGGCCACTATAGACAGGTTTGACTGTAGTTTGCAGTACACACCTGATGCTGGAAATGCCTGTACTTGAGGTATTCTGAAAGGATGTCTAACATGCGAACCATCTGAGAGAAGATGAGGACCCGATGACCCCTCTCTTGAAGTCTAGTGAGGAGCTTGTCCAAGAGCAAGAGCTTACCACTGCCTCGAATGATGAACTGAAGAGAGAAGGAGGGGTGAAAATCGATTTCAAGATCCCTGTCTTTTTTCTTTGCAATTTTTTTCTGTCTTCATTGAGATTTTAAGGCATCATTGCCATCATCATCAACACCATCTTCCTCATCATAGTCATTATGGTCATCATTGATATCACCATCATCGTCATCGTCATCTTCATCATCATTATTCTCATCATTTTCATCATCATCATCATCATCATCATCATCATCATCACCATCATCATGATGATCATCATCATCATCCTCCTCATCCTCATCCTCATTTCATCATCATCCTCATCTCCTCCTCACCATCACAATCACCATCACCATCATCATCATCATCATCATCATCATTACCATCATCATCATCATCATCATCATCATCATCATCATCATCATCATCATCATCATCATCATCATCATCATCATCATATGTACGCTAAATTATTGGCTTATATGATATTCACCTTGAGGTCTGGGTCAGAGTTGTCGTCTGGTGGTCTGATGAGTAAGGAATGGTTAGTGCATTTCTTCAGCTCCATCATGATGTTGATAAAGGAGCTTGTGTTCCCCTTCAGACCCTTGCTCAGAGCTTTGAAGTTCCTTGTCAAGATTAACCTACAAATACACAAAGTAATTATTGGATAAACGTGAGATATATGATAGAAGCAGAAGCATTTTATTAACTTCTAACATTGAGATCAAGGGAGTGTTGTTCAAAAGTTGCAATTGATCGCCAGTTGCAGTTGATAAGAACACGCCAATCAAGAACATTGTTTCATGCACATCTAAGTAAAAGCGAATACCGTGCGCGAATGAAAATGCGCGTTACAATTTGCAACTGACTTGCAGTTGATAAGCAATCGATTTCAACTTTTGAACAACACCCCCTAAGATATATGGGCACAATACATCTCTTGAACCAATGTTTTGAAAAACATATTCAAAAGAATACAAAGAATCATCAATTGCTATATCTTCTTTCCTCAAACTCAACATTGTGGACCAAAAAAAGTGTGATGGTATAGTGATTCTATAACTCACTTTGTGATGTGAGGGCTTTTCAGTTCCATGTTCTCCACAACATAAATTTCTTTGGTAAGAATTCATCAACACATATTGTCAAAAACCCAGGTGAGGTATATGGGTGTCAGCAGAAGAAAATATTTGAATATCATGAACACAAGACATGGATTTATAGCTAAAATCCATGGCTTTGACCAATAACAACAATCACTAGAATTATAGCAAACCGTGGAGTGTACATTGATCAACACCATTGGATCATTGCAAGGCTGGATTGTTGTTTGCTCTACTAGTATCCAATTAGCACTTGGCGTAAATGGCAGGTGCAGAAAAATACTGTCAGGATGTGTCTACTTGTAAGATACATCTACAATAATTTTCACTGAAAATCCTCACTTGACATATAAATCTAACTTACTTGTAGTACTGTTTCTGTAATAAGCGCATCTCGACTCTCAAGATCCTCTCCACCTTGGCTGGGAGAGATTTCTCTACATCCTTCTTGACTCTCCAGAGAAATGGCTCAAGCTCCCGATGCAGACTGGCATAGCCGTTCCGGTCTATCCGGGAGAATTTGCCTAGTTTTTATCTTGATCCATAACTCTTTTCAATAAAAAATATATGTTGACAGAAAATTCTAACTTACTTGTAGTACTGTTTCTGTAATGAGCTCATCTCGACTCTCAAAATCCTCTCCACCTTTGCTGGGAGAGACTTCTCCACATCCTTCTTGACTCTCCTCAAGAGAAACGGCTCAAGCTCCCGATGCAGACTGGCATAGCCGTTCCTGTCTGCTTGGGAGAACTCCTCCTCAAATGTGTCCCAGTCTGGAAAGCTGATGGGATGAGAACAGTTTTACAACCAGTTAAGAATACTGTCATATATCACATACCAGCTAAGCTAAATCTGTAATTCTTTTTTTCTTCAATCTTCTCATGATTGATGAGCGGTGTTAAATGAATGGATTGTAGGGAACAGTGAGGAACACAAAAGTAACAATGCTCTCCGTCAAAGTTTTGGGAAAACTTTTTATCAACTGGCATCTGTGTCAAGTCCATTGTTCTCATTTTTCAACCATACTGCACAAAGATTTAACTGTCAATCGAGAGACAACTTATTAACTCTCTTCAATAATTCTTCACCACGATGAACCTCGTTCAAATCATAAATGAATTTTCTAATCTTGTTCTCTTGCCAATACGAGTGCACTAGTATATTCAAGGACGTCATAGGAGACAGGCCGATGCAGAATGACCTTGTTGAGTGCTAAGCAATACTTGCATTCAAAGTTTCCTACAACCCCTTCTCAAGTTGTTTAATAGGCAGAACTAATGATTTTAGTCAAGAGATCTGGATCTAAACGTAAGTAGTGTCATCTCTGGCACAGGAGTTGAGATTTAATATTCCAGAAATATCTAGGGGCAATTCTGTATCATGAATATCTGACCACCCAAATATGTAACCAATCTAAAATGGCTTTATCATCTTCTGTACATGATTTTAAGTTCATCAGTATAAATGTACTGCTTTCAAATGATAACGAATCAATTAATAATCAAAGTGAATAACGCTGAGAGGTAAAGTCACAATCAGACATAGAAACAAGATGTATATTCCATTTTATTACCCCACTATATATTGGATTAAAAAATCACAATCCTGCCATTTGTAATTTTCCTTTTGTCAAGATGCTCTCACCTGTCTGGCATAATGAAATGAAGCAGAGACCACAGCTCCTTGAGTGAGTTCTGAAGGGGAGTTCCTGTGATGAGAAGTCTGTGGTTGGTTTCAAACTCTTTGAGTGATTTGTAGAGCAGCGAATCATCGTTTTTCAGTCTGTGAGCTTCATCAACGACGAGTACGGCCCAAGGGACTGCTCCCAGGAATGCCTGGAGTGTGGAACAATGTGATGAGGATATTGAAAGGACAGGTTCATGGAGATGAGAGGACGCACTGATGTTGACTAAGATGACATTTTCTGAAGGGTTGAATGACCGAACCAACGTAGATCCTAAATAGCCTTTATTATATTAACCATTGGCTATTCTTTCACAATACACAAAACCATATATTCATGAAAACAGCAAATGGTCAGAAAATACTCTGCACCTCACTTTTTTGGTGAAAATTGCTTTCTTTAATAAACTTGTGCCATAGATGATGCACTTTGTCCTGTGTAAATTTCAGGCTTAAATTTAAAAAGACAGAGTGCCTGTGGCACAGTACAAAGTCCTTTGTAAGACTCACTATAGCGTTAAGGCAGCCATCTTTTAGGACTGTCCTCAACATTCCTTATTTTTGAGAGACATGGTTGTATCAGCCAATCAACGATATGTAAAACCGCACCCCCTGCACTTTGCTCAACCAACCAGGGAGCAATTGGCCCAGAGTCCTTTTTGATAATTGCACAGCATAAAAAGAGAGAGGCTGTGCAGAGATCATTTCCGAGAGCAGATAGTATACTTTGATGTATAGCATGCCAATTTTCTTGAGAAGCTTTGGATTCCAATGTGCGCTTACATTATTCAAAACAACCTCCTTCCCTCCCTTTAAAATACAGCTGTATACAAGTAAATAATCAATATGGGCTATTTTGTGAAAAGCTACATCATACCACTTCTAAGGGTTTATTCCATTTACACGAAATGATAATTTTCTGATAAGTTACCATTCTTTCTTGCACCTTCATGGTAAAACTCTACAAGGAAATACAGACTTACTATCAAAAGAAAGTTAAAAAGAACACTTTTCTACAAAATATTGCATAAATTATTTTAGACTACTGAATTCCGAAAGAGAAGCAGAAACAAAACATGATTAGGCTATTAATCACGTGGTCAAACTGCAACCAAAGCTAAAAGAAAATATCATGCAGCATACTTACTTTGTCTTTAAGTAGAATTTCATAAGTTGTGAGGATTGCATTGAGCTTCAGCTTGTTCTTGTTTCCACTGACACACCATTCATACTCCCGAATCTGTGACATAAATACATTTTATATCATTACACAATAATTTACAGCATTACTGTGCCCATCCAATGCTGGGAGCTCAAGCTTATAGCCAACAAAATAATAATAATGCAATTTGTATGGCAATATGCTCACAAACACTCAATTACTGTATGAAACAAGTTTGAGATGACTAACATTCTTTCTCTCCCCGCAAAATTAATAGCATAGGAAGAGCCTAAAATCAATGTAAGCAAAATGGAAAGATTGATTGCAAATGATACAATACGCGCTCCTGATTGGTTTAAAATGGAGATACGTTAAATTTTATGACATGCATTTAGATGCAACTTTTTATGCAATAGGGCCCAAGTCAGGGTTTATCTAAATCAACCTATAAATTTACAAAATGATTCTGCTGTTAAATTTCACAAATCTCAAATCACAGAACATTTTTTTTTGTACTCATAATGTGAACTCACAATGTTTCTGCTACTGATGTCTCCTATGTACACCACCACATTAATCTTGCTGTCCCAGGCTTCAAACTCCCGTTGCCATGACGTCATGGTGGAGAGCGGGACGACGATGAGGAATGGGCCATAGAGTTGATGGGCATTGAAGAGATACGAGAGGAAGGAGATAACTTGGATGGTCTTACCCAAACCCATCTCATCGGCAAGGATTACACTATTTCTCCTATGATATTTAAATAAAAGAAGAAAACAGAAAAAACATTTATTATGGTCTTTGGAATTAAAAGCAGACCTCTCAACACATATAACAGAATAATAGGAAAAAATACCATGTTTTACAAAGGACTGTATAGCAAAATCATCAAGAAAAATAGGAAAACTCTTTAGAAATTGCCCTTGGAACTCTCTCAAAATGGTCAAAAATTTATATTCTTTACTCAAAATTCCTAATGGTTGGGAGGTCTGTAAAAGTGATCATGTGTTGAAATCATTACATGAACAAACACTTTGTTTAGTCATTTCAACAATAGCAAAGATTTCATTCATTGCCCCCTGGCATACAGAATGACTGTGAATTACCATGAAGGGAATGCTTATCCTCAGGATGCTAATATACTGATACAAAGTCTTTTTTTATGTGTTTGTGCGAGACAATTGTATTTGCATGGATTATGGTCGACAAAACAATTTGAAAAGAATATAAATGAGCAGAGCTGATTTTTATACAGCAATTAATACTCCAACTTTGGAGCTGTTGTATCAGTACATTCTCACATCACAAATTCTCAGAATTACGTCCCTTGAGAATGATTTAATCATCAAATGCAACACCTCTCTCTGACTTAAGCAAAATAATTAAAAAAACGGAAATTAAGCTTATTATAGTAATCTTATCTAATCTACGAATGAATACCAGCTCGCCTCTACAGAATAAGCGTGAAGTCACTCTGGCAGGTTCATTTTGGGGGGTTATTTTTCACTGTACTACTGTCATCTTCCTAAATGAGGCACAAATTACTTAATAGTGTCTTCCCCCAATTTTGGCTTCAGGTATTTTTTCTATTTTTTGTGTATTTTTTATTTTTTTGTGTAAATACGGAAAATAGATCTCCTTGTGTCAAGGGCATTTGAGCCCAGTTTGGGTATTTGTGCAAATTGAAAAATTGAGAGGAAAGGAAACGTTTCCAGGGGCCCGTAACATACAGGTTTGCGATTAATTGCTAATCTGATATCGATTGATATCAATCGCAAGTCTATGGCAAATCACGTACAAAAGTTTGCAATCGATCGCAAAGTCAAATAGCGATTAATCGCAAAGCTTTTATGTTACGGGGCCCAGGGGGCGGAACATCATGCCATCATCTCAAGTCAATATACAATGAAGCTCTAATTCTTACTCTCCAAAAGATCAGACATGAGGGGGTAAAGGGGAACACACACACTTCGTCAAAAATATGAAGGGTTCTGTCTTGTGTGAGTCTCTGTGGTTTTTTTTGNGTTCGTCAGAACCAATATAAGATGGCTGCTTCTTCAGAGCCATAAACTTTGGTCGAATCTTCAGCACCTGGAAAAGGAAAGAAAATTCATATTGTATTTGATACATCAAAATTATACCTATTTACACCCTTTTATTTCATAATTTATAAGAATTAAATGGCAGATGAAGGCCAGTATTGTGGATATGAACATACTTTATTGTGTCTGCAAATAAAAATGTTGAAATACGTCTTCGCTAATAAAAAGGAGAATATGCCAGTAGTCATTATTTGGGCAGTCCTACCTACGTTTGCTCTATTTATAAGATACATATTTTTGACTGGAGAAGCAATAATTACTGACTTAAGTTTGCAGAGACAGTTGACATCCTTTTATTTAACATTAAAAATAGTATAGTTTTCAGAAATTCTTCCCTGATATGTAACAATAAAAATATTAATGATTTTGGACAATTGCAACCACTAATAATTAATATTCTATTGACTTAAGAGAGCCCAGACTCCTTTTAGATGAATTACTTCTTCAACAAAAAATCATACCCTAAAACATTGACTGTGAGACTTTCACACAAATAACATGTATTGGCGTGCATCCTAAAACTGATTGGCCCGTATTCTGATGTCAGCTTTAACTTAAACTTGAGTTTAAATCTGTGGTTTAAGTATGGAAATCCAAAAGAGGCTTGAATCTATAACAGTCAGTTTTTCATTTACCAGCACATTTGACACTCATAGTATTAAAAACTGTCTTGGAATAAAAACTTAAATAGTTTTATGCATTATTAGAGCATGGGAAAAGAGAGCAGTTAACATAAGAATTAAACAGTTCAAATAAAGTTTTGGCACTCTGGTCTACCCGTACTTAAACCGAAGATTTAAACTCTAGTTTAAGTTAAACCCGACATCAGAATACGGGCCATTGCGTCTGGTCCAACGGTACCAGTCAATGATCAACAAATCATTCAGCAAAAAGTCAGTCAAATTCAGACTGTGGTAGCTTGTTGTTAGTGTTCGTAAAAAAAATCCCAAGGGATCTTCTAAAAAAAGTATTGTGAAATTAAGAACTTTATCATCGATAATTCATCCCTGTAAATCTGATGAACCTCTTTCATGAGACTTTGTTTTTATCATTATGTAATTTTGTTTTAATTGTCTTAAGGGGCTGCTTAACTACAAGTTTCCAACTTTTTAAGCAATCTTTGCATGCCTCTTTAACATTTTAATTTTTTGTTTAATTTGTTGATTTTTATTTGAAAAATAAATGAATTTAATTAAATGAGAACCCAGACACAACCCTAACCTTTTCGCTCCTGGCTGGTATCTTGCGAGACTTGCTGCGTATCGTGTAGTCGTCGATGCAATCCTGGAAGTCCCTGGAGATGAGCTCTCCGTCTTCCCATGTGCAGTCAGAGTACGGCAGACCCTGCCACTTCACAAAGTAGTCCGGGTAGCCCGACTGGTAATCGCCAGGCTGCTTCTGATCTGTGTGAGCTGGAGAGAGGGATGTTTGGGATGGAATTAAAAGGATAGGATGTCATTTATTTGGCATGTTTTTGTTTGGCTGATAATAAAAAAGAAGAGCAGTTATTTAGTTGCCCTCTACCAACCCTCTTGAAATTGGCCCGATGTGGACTTTGTTTCTTTTTTTTTTTTTTCTTTATCATCTAAGATATCTGAAAGCAATATAAATCCCTCAAGACAATGTCCTTACAAATGCCTCAAGAACGAGAACAGAATACATGCTATAAACTATTAGCAATTCTAGGAGTGCCATGGAATATCATACTCACCTATGACTCTCTCCACTTTCTGGCATTGATCAAAGAGTTGCATGGTCATCTCATACTGGCATTCAAAGTACTCAATATCCTCTGGACTTGCAATCTTTTTCCTGTAATATATGTGAGAAGTGATACAATTAAGGTAAATCATTTGCGATCATTTCCCTGAAAAATGTGAAAAGTGATATGATTTAGGTGAACCCAAGCATGAGTGGTGATTGTTGCATAGAACACCTACAATGACATTATCATATTTCAAGATTAGCGCTGTGTTAAAATAATATCTCTACGTCTACGCGTAACAAAGCTGCCAACATGAGTCAGTGTAAATTGGTAATAATCCTTCTACAAATAGGTAATCTTCACATATTTACACTGTACAAAATGAATGGTGCTTATTTTGTCAAAATTAGTAATCATTAGCAATCATTCATGATTGATGATTGAGTACGAAGCCTTACTTGCCATGGACGTTTTCCTTCATGGGAACTGTTTGGGATCAACAAATTGATTGTTTGTGTTCTAATTTCCGATCTAATATATCTTCCATACTGGCTTACATTTATGTATTAATAAGCTGGGAAATTACATTGTCAACAGCTAAGCAGTTTAAACAAAAGTATTCTTGTGGGAGAAAACGTGAGAACTCCCATACTTTTGCGGACAGTAATCTTTCAAAATGTGAAGATAGCAACTCGCTAATGTGTGAAAAGGTCTAAAATTCAGTGAATTCGCTAAAATTTACACACATTGAAACATTGGGTGACTTCAAGTACGGTGTTGAACGCTGGTGTTGGTGTTGCAGCAAAACCAACACCAGCGTTCAACACCGTACTTGAAGTCTGTCGGTGTTTGGGGTAGACCTCGCAAAATTCTGACATATTTTTGGTCGTTTCTGTATCACTTCTGTAAACTGACCAGCGGTGTTGGAGCTCGGTTTACGGACTGTTTTCCTCTCTCAACACCAACACCAACACCCAACACCGTACTTGAAGTCACCCACTGGCTTTACCGTATTTGATAAAGATCTGTGCATAAAATTTGAGTACATTATTAAAGAAAGTTGTCTATTCAAGAAGGTTGGCAACCTGCTTAAGCTCTACTTACCATGCCTCTATCTCGTCTTCTCGTTGGATGAAGTTCTCCAGCTTCTTCATGCCCCGAACCTTCTGTTGCCTCAGTCCCGCTTCCGACTCCCAAGTATTGTGAATGTGAGCCCAAGACTTCCACTTGATCAGGTACTGTTTCTCCGTCTCCTCTGTCTCGGGGTCGACGTCCGCGTTGGGGTCCCCATCGGTCTCTACTGCGTAGACCGTGGTGATGCCGCCGGTTTCTGGTTTGAGATTAAATTGGTTGGTCAAGAGTGTATAAGTTATAGCATCTTTTAAATATTTACCCCCCTCAAAAAAAAATGAATAAATAAATAAAATAACTAGATGAATCCTCGACCGCGCACGGCCGAAATTTATGCCTCCTCCATCACGCAATCAGAAAGATATGTACAATGTACGACTTGTTTCATGCCATCAGAAATCAAAAACATTTTACAAATTTTGGGCACTGCCATGAACCCCATGAACCAAAAATCTCACCAGTGCTTCGAATTCCTCACATGCTTGAACATAAATGAGCTACACACTGTAAGTTTGAAAGAAATTGGTTCAATTTTTCTGTTATAAGTGATCTATATCGTTTGACTTTGTACAAGTTTTCTGCCCAGTGACCTTTGACCTTTGACCCACTGAACCCAAAATCTATTCAATTCATCCTCACATGCTTATACATATTTGAGCCAAGTTTGGTCAAAATCTGTACATCAGTTCTGAACTTATTACAGTAACAAGCTATTTGGGGTAATTTTTAGCAGGTTTTTGGCCGTGTGAACTTTGACCTTCGACCCATTGAACCCAAAATCTAATCAGTTCATCCTCACATGCTTATACATACTTGAGCCAAGTTTGGTCAAAATCTGTACAGTAGTTCTGAACTTATTGCGGTAACAAGCTATTTTGGGTGATTTTTTACAAGTATTTTGGCCCTGTGACCTTTGACCTTTGACCCACTGAACCCAAAATCTAATAAGTTCATCCTCACATGGTTATACATACTTGATCCAAGTTTGGTCA
>BQKZ01003111.1:39079-50480 GCA_036244855.1 Temnopleurus reevesii
TAAGGACTGCTATTCATAAGGATCAATGACTCATAAGGACCGCTATTCATAACATGTAAATTCCTATACCCGAAGGGTCGCTATTCATAAAGTGAAAAGAGGGTCACGATTCATAAAGGCATTAGGACAATTATTCATAAGGATCGCTATTCATAATAGGAAAAGAGTGTCGATATTCATAACAACACATAAGGGTCACTATGCATAAGGACCGCTATTTATAATAACTCATAAGGGTCGCTATACATAATTCAGAAAGAGGTTCGCTATCCATAATAACAAATAGGGGTCGTTATTCAAAAAGGTCGCTTTTCATAATGGGAGAAGAGGGTCGCTATTCATAAAGGCCATTGTTCATAAGGGTCGATATTCATAATCGCAGAAGAGGTTCGCTATTCATAATGGGGAAATAGGCTCGTTATTCATAATGGGGAAATAGACTCGCTATTCATGAATAGCGACCCTCTTCTTCTATTATGAATAGCGACCCCATTCTCTGATTATGATTAGTGACCCTTATGAATATTGATTCCTATGAATAACGACCCTTATGTCTTTTTATGAATAACGACCCTCTTCTTCAATTAGGAATAGCAACCCTTATGAATAATGACCTTTATGAATAACGAACCTCTTTTTGTTTTATGAAAAGGGACCCTTATGAATAGCGACCCTAATTTGGTATTATGAATAGCGACCCTTTTTCCGTATTATGAATAGTGACCCTTATGAGTTATTACCTGCATGTGCAAGTAATATGAGACGATACATGGTAGCCATGGTTGCTATGTAAAATCGACAATGTCAAGTCTTAAATTCACGTTTTTTTTCTTTTGGAGATGTTTGACTATTAAATTTCAATATCATTATCTAAATCTGAGACATAGAAGACGACCTTAAGGTGAACAATAATTGCGCAAAACATTTCGTTTTATGTTTTGGTTTGAGGATAGTAAAGTGTAATTTGCTTTTCTACATTTTTCAAAAATACTTTTTTTTTGTAATCCTAATTGCCTTAATTAATAGCTGTTAGTAGGTTTTAATCAAATATAATTATAGATTTCTATTAAAAGTAGCCATGAACATTGGCCCTCAACACCAAGAACTAGGTACGATGTTATTGACGTCTCATATTACCTGCAGCAAAGTAGGATTCCCTTGGAGGTTTCATAACATGTTTTGAGCTAATTTAGTAGAGTATATAGAATAATACATACTTGTGTTGTTTAAAACATTCATTAAGCTTTGGTAAAGTGTAAAGAGTTGAGTTCATATGCCATTACCTGACTTACAGCAGGACAATCAACGAAATGTCCAATTTTGAATCAACACTGATCAAGGCTACAAAATGGTGTTATTTTTACATACCCTTTCAAGATTTGGTGATATTTTCAGCAAACTTTCACTTAACAAACAGTTGAAACATTTGTAATGAAGCTAAGGAACTAGATTAAACTATGAATGGTGATATAAGCATTTAGAAGGATGTTTAAGATTAGTTATATGGTTCTAAAGTCACGCGTGCCATATTACCTGCAGTCTCATATTACCTGCATGTACCCTAACTATAACGAAAGTTTCACAAGATTTCCATTTCCAGAAACTCTACCACGTTTTTAGAGTTCATTCATTTGATTTTTCTTCTTTGAATGAGAGCACGATAATTCCAGGGGTTGGTTTCCCTTTAAGCTTAAATAGCCTATGAAAACATGTGCAAAAACAATTCAGGAATGATTCATATATCTTAAAAACAAAAGAAATGACTATTTCTTTTTCGATTTCTTTGGCTTGATTTGAGGCCGTTTTGAGGATTTTGGTTTCTGTGATTTCGGCTTTTTAGCTTTAGCGGGTGCCTTTCTTGCTTTGGGTGGTTTCTTTGCTTTAGGCGCTTTCTTGCTTTGCCCAGGTTTTGGTGCCTTCGTCTTCTTAGGAGCTGTTTTCTTCGATGTCTTGGATGTTGCACGTTTAGGGGCGGCGTTTGTCGGTTTTCTTGATGAAGATGAGGACTTCTGTTGACCGGCTGATTTCTTCTTGGTTTTAGCTCCAGCTTGCTTCGACGTTGATGGTCCAGCTTGCGAATTAGGCCTGGATCGTTTTGGAGCTGGACCGGCCATTGCGTTGGCCTGTCGCTTTGGAGCGGGTACTTGTGTAGCTGGTTGAAGTCGAGCAGGTGCCTGATTTATCACAGTTTTATGCTCGTGGTAGTGCTTCTCAATGGGTGCCGCTTGGGTGCTTTTGGAAGGGGAGATTGAAAATCAAAGCAAAACTTGCAATCAGTTGAGAAATAAAAAGAAAATGAAATATTTTATTATCACCTATTTCTTTTTTTCTTTTTTTTTCATAAAGCCTGACTCATTGAGTGATTGGACAAGTTGGGTATCTGGACCGTGTAAAGAATTTTAGCCTATAATTATGACTGAGAGATCAACTGCAACTTTGCAAATTGTAACGCGCATTTTCATTCGCGCATGGTATGAGACGCTCATGAAACAAGGATTTATATTGGCACGTTCCGATCAACTAAATCAGTTTATAAAAAGATATATGCTCTTGTCTCGAAATGTGCTGTGTAAGATTATATGGCATGTTAAACATCTGGTAAAATTCACATTTCTAAATCGTTATCATGGTTACCAAAACTGTATTTGGGCTTTAAAGGCATAATCACACCTTATGATTTTGTTTTTAAAGAATTATTAAATAAAGCTGTCTGCCCAATTTCATAATATTCAGAATGATAAAAAGCAACAAAGATTGCAAAATAAAAAAAAGTTATATAGGCACTGTTAAGATTTGTATGACAATTGAATAAAACATACTACGGACGTATTTATACAGTGTGTGTTTGTAGGACACATTTTAATTTTAGCTTTGTTAGAACGGGTTAAACGTTGATTTTGAAGCCTAATACTTTCACAACATTATGTTCACCATCGAGCGTTCAGGTAGACCTTTTAGATATGGCAGTTAATGATTTTTTTTTAACGAACAGAATGTTATGCAATGCCTTTAAGCGGCCGGCCACTTGAAACCCCCATCATATTTCTAAATTCTTGAGATGGGTATACCTGTTGTGGATGTTGGTTTGATGTCCAATCATAGTATTCCTAGACACTGTACTCGAACCTGAAGCACTGATTATATTTTTAACACCTTCTGATCGAGACTGCTGTCCTGTTGATATGATATAAAACGGACACTGTGAGCGCTCGAGCAGAACGAATAAAGAAAATGGAAAAAATAATTTCAAATATTGAAGAAAAAAAATAATACTTTAGTCATAAAGCAGAAGTTGGCCTATATGTCACACCACAATGGGTATTTGAAGACAAATCAATAAATCTATTAGGAACATAATAATATCCCTCAACAATATTAATTTCTTGTAATTAAGGATCGTGTATTTTTTTCATTTAGCAGGAATATTCTAATTTATAATGTAAAGTAAGTTGCAACGCGAACCGTAGCCGGGTTTGAGGACGCCAAAAAGGGGAACTGACCCCTGGGGGTCTGTAACATAAAAGAGATGAGATTAATATTACAGTAATCAAGCATCTCTTTGGTACACATTTTGCCATGCACTTACGATAAATATTTATTTTAAGCTTTTTGCATCTTTTATGTCACAGGCCCCTGGAATTATCGTGCCCTCACTAAATGGAAAACAGCATATGAACAAACTGCGAAAATTTGACCAAAATCGGACAATCCTTCCAAAGGATATGAATTTTAAAATTCACAGAGATATACGATCCCTGCCGCTAATGGAGATCCGCGCGATCGGCACATTAGACGGAAACTGTGACATCATGTCGGACAATTCCTCATTCACTCTGTATACAAAATCTCACATTTTCTCCTTTTCTTAAAAAATCAACAAAATGCCATTTTTAGGATTGGGGTATAGCATTTCTTTATCGATTCTGCATGTATTTTGAGAAGAATCATGCTGCAACCTTACTCCTAACCTTAAATTTTACATTAATTGATTAATTCCCACCAATTCGTTATACAAATTAAATGGGGAGTTGTCTGACATGACGTCACAGATTCCGTCGGTTCAGCCACCCGAGGGCGCCAAATTTACTGAGATGGGCGCCAACCAGGCGCCAACCACTGATCTCCGTGCATGAGATCCCAAGTCTCAAAATCATGTGGGTGCGCGAGGGGCTGCCTTACCGGTTTGTGATGTGGTACTTCCACCAACAGTGTTCGCCGCCACGGACATGACGGATGTGTCCGTCTCCTCGCCATCTGAAAGGAAATATGGTTATGTAATAAACACATAATTCAGTAAATCATGTCGTTCATGTCGAGGTGAAAATGGTGCCGATTATCATTTAAACATTTTCGTTTGATTCATATAACAATCGTCCGCGTTTTCACGAAATAGCGGTATACGGTAGCAAAACTAAGGGTATTGTTGCACAAATACAAATAACTCCGACGGAGCAAATTATTAATGGAATTAATAACAGGATTAAATGGATTTGCCATTGGTTTCGCTCAACATTAAGGCCATCGCACAGCACACAACACACAACGATCAACTTTGCAAAAATAACACGCTATAATACGTCGTCTAACGGCAAGGTTCTGCGTGAAATTTGATGAAATATCAATTATCAAGTACCTCGCCGAGAGACGACGTGCTTCTGTATTATTTTGCAAAAATTGGTCATAATGTTTTAAAATTGAAAGCTGTGTAGTGTGTGGTGGCCTGTATACTTTGGATGCCGTTACTTTGTGAAAACGCGGAAGAAAGGATCGGACAAAAGTTTACCCTACTCTGGGCATGTCCGAGGATCATATTTTTATCATATTGGTTCGAATTTACTTCGATTAGTTAAAAACTGCAGAATTTGGACATTAAAAGAAAAAAACACACTTTGGAATAGAGGTGCGGCATTCCATCTTTAAAAGGTGCAAACAAAATNATAATTCAGTAAATCATGTCGTTCATGTCGAGGTGAAAATGGTGCCGATTATCATTTAAACATTTTTGTTTGATTCATATAACAATCGTCCGCGTTTTCACGAAATAGCGGTATACGGTAGCAAAACTAAGGGTATTGTTGCACAAATACAAATAACTCCGACGGAGCAAATTATTAATGGAATTAATAACAGGATTAAATGGATTTGCCATTGGTTTCGCTCAACATTAAGGCCATCGCACAGCACACAACACACAACGATCAACTTTGCAAAAATAACACGCTATAATACGTCGTCTAACGGCAAGGTTCTGCGTGAAATTTGATGAAATATCAATTATCAAGTACCTCGCCGAGAGACGACGTGCTTCTGTATTATTTTGCAAAAATTGGTCATAATGTTTTAAAATTGAAAGCTGTGTAGTGTGTGGTGGCCTGTATACTTTGGATGCAGTTACTTTGTGAAAACGCGGAAGAAAGGATCGGACAAAAGTTTACCCTACTCTGGGCATGTCCGAGGATCATATTTTTATCATATTGGTTCGAATTTACTTCGATTAGTTAAAAACTGCAGAATTTGGACATTAAAAGAAAAAAACACACTTTGGAATAGAGGTGCGGCATTCCATCTTTAAAAGGTGCAAACAAAATATTGCAACACTGGGAGCACCTTTCTGGATGCAATATCGCACATTTTTGGTGAAAAAAAATCGAACGTAGCATGCAGGTATTATTTTGCATTCTGAGGAGTGTTCAGGGGATTCGAACCCGCGCCTTTGAGGATGTGGGATCGCTTGGTTCTAGCTAATCCGATTGTGCAACGCTCCTATGCATAAACGATAGCGACTTTAAAGGTAGAAAACTACATTTGCACACATTACGGTTATACTTACAACTTGTTGGGTACCTCAGATATGCCAAAATAATAACCTCTACGAAGTATTTTGGTCAAATGTAGTCCAGAAAAATTCAAATAAAAATCTATTCTATCATAATTCATCTTGACACCAACGGTATCGCGATACTCCTAGCGTATTACGGTACCACACACACATACACACACACACACACACACACACACACACACACAAAACATAAGAGCACATACAGTGCGCACTTCAATACACTGCCACACCATGCGGAATACGCACTGAGACAGACTCTTGCGCTATTAATCAACGAGGGGTTAACGGCTGTTTTGAATTTTGAACGCACGGTCAATTAGTTCGAGGCCCGAATAGAAGAGTTATTATTGGAATAACTATAAATGCGCCTATCATGACCAATCTTTGTGCTTAATTGATTGGTGATAAGTTCTAACATCTAGTACTCTTCAACAACAATCTTGGAAAGTCAAATTTTAGGAAGCAAAAGAAGTCTTCTACCTTTAAAAGATATCAACAATAGCTGCACAACGTAACACAATATCCGCGTGAGGCTGTCAAAACATGAAAACTGAAGGCTGTAATTTCCACCCTTTCTGTATTTTTTTTTTTGCTGAACGTGTACTGAAAGACAATAATGTCATAAAATCGCTCGCTCATTAAGAGCAGACAGGCAGCTCAGTCGGTAAATTGTGTCTTGGAATGAAGCGATCCTATATGGCGCGGCTTAGAACCCAACTGTTACTGCTACTTTTATTATTTTTGGGGGGTCAAATCTTACAGATTCAGGAAAGGGGCAATATTGCACTTTTCTGAAAGAAATGTAATGCTGCACCAAAAAAGGTGCTCACAGTATTGCAAGGCGCGATATTGCACGCTTTTCTATAGGGGGTGTTGCTCAAAATCAACTGCAAATCAACTGCAACTTTGCAAATTGTAACGCGCATTTAACAAGAAGCGCATGAAACAATGATTTTGATTGGCGCGTACCGATCAACTGCAACTTGCGATCAATTATTGCAACCTTTGAACAACACCCGAGTTCAGAGGGTTACTTGGAAGTGAGCGCGCGGATGAGAAAACCCCGGAGAATTACTGGCGGCCGCTGGAGGCTAGTTTGCAAGCACATACCCTAGCTAGACTTTCGGTGTGTGCGTGCGCAGAGCATGATACAGGTACTATGCATTGTGTGACTACATCACACACATACAGCATTGCTCTATCCTCAGCATGAGACACACAATGAGACACACAATGCATACCCTGTATCACGTACTCTCTGTGTATGCGCACAACGAAACCCAAGGGTCTGTTCTGACAGACTAGCTGGAGGCTGCCAATTTAACCGGTTACTGGAGGAACCATATGGCTGTCACTGGTCACACCAACAGACTGATCCCGTCCTCTTCTCACACCGCATCAACAAAATTGTAAATATTTCTGTCTTATTCCGTTTTGAATCTGATGTTGGATCCTTACTTTTTATCAATCTCAATTTGCACAAATTCACTGATTAAACAAAACATTATTTCATAGTTAATTGTTCAAATTTAAGATGATTCAATTTGCCAACAGGGTGGGATCATGTATATCTGTGACTGGTAAGAATTAAACATAATTTATGAACCGACAAAAAAGTACATATTTGCAAAGAAATTGTCACTAATTTTTCTCACCGTTTCCATCCAAATACTCTTCAGCTAATCTAGCCAAGCCTGCGTCTTGCAATGCTTTCTTCAAGATTAATCGTTGCTCATTCTCCGGGATGTTTTCTCTCCAAGCTGACAGCATCGCTTTGGTTCCTTCACATGTCACTCGGCCGCCAGAATAATTCTGAGCCTTATACATATCTTTGGAGGAACATCCGAAATTGAGTTCGAGAGCTAGCTTGTCTAACTTTGGATTAATGCCGATATCTCTAGCAAGGTTTTCAATCTCCATATCTGTGACGCCATTTGCCATCTTTCAGTTCAATTATTGATGTTGCCTGCATGGAAAGACTGACAAAAAAAATACCATGCGAGGAGTGAAACTCAACCAATTTTAAAACTGAGAAAATGGTTTCTGAGGCGCCGTGACGCGTTCTTTAAAGTAATGGGTTGATAAATCATTGTGTCCCGCTAACAACTTCTGACTCAATTTTGTAATACAAAAAGACACACATTGCCATTGAATAGCTCTCATGATATGTATATAACCGATTTAATGTTTATTGACCTTAGCACAATCAAGCCAAAAGTATTGGACTAAATTAGAAAACTTGTAATATATTTGTTTTTTATGTATTGTCGTATCGTCCTGTAATATCAGACAGAATATTTCGAACTGTTAACTTAAACATATCATTTTAAATACTCTGTTAATTCAATAATCATCTCTGATCGTTAAAACTATGATGTGAATCGTTCATTACTTCGCAAGAAAAAAAGGCAAAATAGCTTACTCAATGAATCAGATTCCTCATATATCCCCGACTCCTACCAGATACACAGATAAAAAAAGGTACAGCCTTCAATTGAATTCTGAACTGTCCTAAAATATCCTTACATTCCATTTACTGAAAGTGATCTATTTAATCTATCTATTAAATCGTGGAATATAATCTGAACTTATTATCGATAAGAACACACACTAAACAGTGTAGGGCATATACATTTCACATTCATAAGATATTCACGATTTTTTTAAAGTAGTCGAAATAATTACAACAAACTCCTAAGCCATCCACTGGCCAGCACCAGTATTATGCCATTTCTAATCCTAATCTTCATGGTTGCTAATCTGATAATAAAGACCCAAATCTACGGGGTTTTTCACAAACCGTTATTTGGCGCACTTTGTGGCATAAAGCGCACCAAATTCACAGAGACAATTAGAAAAAAAACAGACCCATCGATGATTATGGAGATTTTGATTTTATTTCAATGTGGACAAGCTTAACAACACATTCAAGTACATTTATGGTTAAGATCTTGTGGCAGGTACGGTAGTATAACAATAATTTTACTTGTCTTACCTTTATAGTTGTAATAATTTGCCTCCGTGTTGGATGTATCGGCGTACGTTTACCGTGGAACAAAAGAAAATAGTGAATTGTTATATCTATGATATTGGAGGTCAAATGGCATTGGGGAAAACCGAGATATTCGTGGGAATTAGATACAATACATTGATTGATTCACAGATGTCCCGTTTTGATAAACGTTGGTATGGCAAATAAGTGTGTAATTGTAAAATTTAGCTGCTGTAATGCTTTGAATATTCACTGACTGTTGGGATATTTTTGTAAACGATTGTTAATTTTTCGGGTCTTATCTATGTTTTAAAAAGTATTTGATTAATAGGAACAAGAGTGAGGAAAAATAGATTATCAAATGAAATAAGTTTGGTATTAATTCAAATTTAGCACAATTTGCGCTTGAGCAATTCGAGTATTTGTGAGGACTATTGTCGCCTGGTTGTCTGATGCATATAAGCCTATTCCTCAATCTGACATCCTATTGTTTATGGAACTTTCTGCTTTGCCAACATCAATCAAGATTTTATATACGAATTCCATTTCCCCCACAAACAAATGTATCTTTATTTAAATTGTGATTTAATATGTCCCTTTGTCCATATAACGCTTCTGTTTTAATGCAAATCGAAATTTCATGCAGTAAGTTTANAATATTGCACTCATCTTCGATTCGTGCAATATTGCCCTAACTTGTGCAATATTCCCTGGTATTCCATTTATTGCCATCCAATATTATATAGATATATGTACAACAAGGAATGGTCAAATCCAAGACATAAGAAGCCTGATCAATATAAGTTCATGACCAACTAATTGATTATAATTAAATAAATTCTATACACTATCACATAAGTAATAATAACAAAAGGTTCATTTCAGGTCTGAGAGTTTCTTGATGAGTTTTTTCGTGATGCGTCCGTCTTCACTCTTGACCATGGCAAAGACGCGTCCGTCCCAGGTCCATGTCGCTGTGACATTTGGTCGTCTGGAGGCTTGAATTTGCAGATCAAGATTTTTCTTTGTGAGATCTTTCAAAAACCGTTATGTTATTTGGCACACTTTGTGGAATATAAAAGCGCGCAAAATTCACAGAGACAATTCGAAAAAACGGACCAATCGATGATTATGGAGATTTTGATTTTATTTCAATGTGGACAAGCTTTACAACACATACAAGTACATTTATGGTAAAGATCTTGTGGCAGTTACGGTAGTATAACAATAATTTCACTTTTCTTACCTAATAATTTGCCCCCGTGTTGGATGTATCGGCGTACGTTTACCGTGGAACAAACGAAAATAGAGGATTGTTATATCTATTATACTGGAGGTCAAAGGGCATTGGGGAAAACCCAGATATTCATGAGCATTTATAGATACAATACTATCAGGGACTATATTGATTGATTCACAATTGGGCTTCGCGAGAAAACACGTCCGTCCCGTGTTGATAAACGTTGAACACGATATAAACTATTTTCGAAAAGTTAAGTTGAACGCAGACAATAGATCCGTACACCGTGTATTCAACTGTGCGGACACAACAATGACAAGCGGTTCCGATTTCAATAGCATTACATAGAACCATTGAAATTGCGTTTGACTCAACTTTTCGAAAATAGTTTATATCGTGTTGCTGGTATATAATAAACAGATGTGTTATTGTAAATTTAGCAGCTTAGGCCTATGTAATGCTTTGGAAATGTTACCATCTCTCATCAATTCGTCATTCTCATCGATTCGGTGTTGTCATTATGCTCATGAATAATGCATTAAATCATTCGAAAACCCAATTTTGCCCTTATAGTTTAGTTTAGTTTATTAACTCAACCACCCTCACGGGGTATGTGAGTAACAGAATACAACTGACATACAACATGAAAATGACAATAGCAATAAATACAGATAAATAAATAGGAGATATAGGAGATGAACATATGTACATTAGAAAATAAAGTTGAAACAGCATGGAAAAAAGAAGAAGAAAGAAGAAGAAGAAGAAAAAAAAAGAATAAAAGATCAGGCACTGTGCCTGCAAGTTGCTATTAACCTTAAATGGAGTTGATAAGCACGATAGAAGAAAATTCAACATATTTACATTAGAATCATGAAATAATATTAATCAAAGTCAATAAATGAAGACAAATCAGATGAACAAACTGTGAAAATTTGAGCAAAATCGGATAATCCGTTCAAAAGTTATGAATTTTCAAAGTTATCATTTCCATCTGTGCTGGGCATTCTTGAATTGGCATATATACATATGGCTAATTAGCATAATCTATGACGTCATACATGGAGAATTCCTCATTTACTTTGTATACATATTTATTGAAAATGGATCAATATCACATTTCAAATGATGAATCACATCGTTCTTTCTGGAATGCTTGCAGAATTGATTTGGCTATAATATATTTAACTGAAGAAACAAAATTTGGTCTACTTTTCTGGAAACAGAGGAAAATGTGAAATTTTGTGTACAAAGCGAATGGAGAGTTCTCCATGTTGGCAGCCATTTTGTACCTGTACGTTTGCCAATTTAAGGAGCCCATGAGGGG
>BQKZ01003112.1:0-11918 GCA_036244855.1 Temnopleurus reevesii
GCGATAGTCAGCTCATTGATCCTGAAATAATGATATGGAAATCAATTATACAGAGTTTATCCCTTGCTCAAGGAGATGAAGATGGATAATATCATGTGTTTTTTAGTTATCAAGAGGCGCCGTGGTGTATAGTGGTCGTGACTCTCGTCTTTCAACTAGAGGGTCGTAGGTTCGAATCCTACCCATGGCGTCAATTTCCTTCAGCAAGAAATTCATCCACATTGTGCTGCACTCAACCCAGGTAAGGTGAATGGGTACCCGGCAGGAATATTTATTCTTTGAAATGCCAAGTGCGCCGTGAATGGCTGCCGGGCTATAGCCAGGGTAATAATAATGTTAAGCGCCTCAAGCACTTAGCAGAGTGGATACATGCGCTATATAAATTGCATCTATTATTATTATTATGATGAGTTGAATGACACATTGCGCTCCTTATAAATAGCGAACAGTCTAAATACAAAAACAAATCTTTCTTGCGCACTACTAATAATTTGTGATGCTATTGTTGATGAAAACCATGCCTTTCAGGGTGATTTTGAAATGACTGCAAAGATTTAGTTTTCAGATTGAGATTCTGAAAAGTTGACCTCAGATGACATGTAATCCCGAAAGTCCTGTGACATTTTCGAAAATTGAAAGCCTCTAGGGCCTAGAATGAAGAATAAAATGAACATAAATTGGATGTGTGAACAAATCTTATAAAATTCTACTTATAGCATAGAGAGTTATGTAGCATTTCAATGAGTTGCACTAAGATGAGCCAGGTTTTCACGGATTGTGAGAAAGTTATAAAAGCTATTAGGGGTGCCGCTTTTGCGCACATATTGAAAAACTATTGCAGTTTACCAGCAAGTAGGAAATTTCAGCAAAATGGAACTTAGGATCTTTCACAACTTAATTTCGGCTCTACAGTCAAACCTGTCTATAGTTGCCACTCGAGGCAAATAGAAAAATCGAGGCAAATAGAAAAAGTGACCTCTATAGACAGTTCTATAACACCCATTTTCATTTGGAGGGAACCAATTTAGGTGGCCGTTAAGACAGGTTTGTCTGGACTTACATTTTTGAGTCCTGTGTGAAGGTATTTGACTTCTTGTGAGATGAAGCAGCTCAGTTGATAGAATGTCTCTTTAGACTTGACAGGCGTTTCTTCTTCTGATTCGATACATTNGAATGGCTGCCGGGCTAAAGCCAGGGTAATAATAATGTAAAGCGCCTTGAGCGCTCAGCAGAGTGGATACATGCGCTATATAAATTGCATCTATTATTACATCTATTATTATATGATCTAGAGGTTCAGAGTGTCAGGTGTTAATCCAAGCTATGTTAACTTCATTTATAAAATAAATTAATCTATAATGTGCTGTACTCAACCTAGGTGAAGTAAATGGTAATTGTATAATTGTTAATTGTATACAAATTTATTCTTTGAAATGCTTGCATTACAGATGGCTACTGTGATTTGTGATTTCATTCCTAACAAAATCTTATTTTCTTCAAATGACCACACAACCATATAAACAAAGCCTGAGCATATGACTTCTCTTCTATTTTTTACTTATACATACTAAATATTGTTGTTCTGTATCATCATCACTAGCAAACTACCCGAGGGTGAAATCTCCTTTCTCAGTATCAAACTTTGCCTGCATATCAAGCATTTTCTTGATCTACTCTCTCATCTGAGCTTCCAACTTCCAACTGCATCTTGTCTCCTCTCCATCACCACCACTACCATCATCATCATCATCATCATCATCATCATCATCATCATCACCATCATCATCATCATCACCATCATCATCACCATCAACATCATCATCATCATCATCATCATCATCATCATCATCATCATCATCATCATCATCATCATCATCATCACCACCATCATCATCAATAGCACCCTACCTGGTAGAAAGATCTCCTTTCTCAGCATCAAACTTTGCCTGCATATCCAGCATCTCCTTGATCTTCTCTCTCATCTGAGCTTCCAACTGCATCTTCTCTCCTCTCTCCCTCTCCATGGCGAGCGCAGCACCTGTCTCGGTTCCCTTGGAGGCCGATTGCATGTTCACACAAGCCGAGGTGGCGTTATTAGTGGTGCGGTTGACGTCAGAGCGAATTTGAGATAAGTCCCTGAAAAAAAAGAAAAAAAGAAATTGTTCAACACCGGTCTTGCAACACTTAAAGTCCAACTGCATGTTAAAATCGGTTGTGGTGGCGTCATTGATGGTGGGGTTGACGTCAGAGCGAATATGAGATAAGTCCCTGAGACAAAAGAAAGAGAAAAGAAATGGTTTGCCAACGACTTATTTTGCTACACTTAGAGCCTGATGTTTGTTCATATCTAGACTGAGGTGGCGTTATTGGTGGTTTGGTTAATATCCGAGCGAATATGTGATAGTTCCCTAAAATCAGATGAAAATCATCTTGATTTTGAATCCAGGCCCATTACAAAATTGGTATTGGTGTTTGTATTTGTAGAGAGCATAATGAACTATGTAAGAATGTTTACTACATTATCTTTACATCTGACAAATAAGAAGAGTTAAACATTCATAAACAATGATATTCAAGCAGTTCCGTAATTGTTCCAATAGCTTTAGATTAAGACCAGCGATTAGAAAAATGGCTACTTCACCTGTACGTCAAGTTAGAGGTCATTATCGTACAGGAAAAAGATCAAACACAACAAGCATTGGTTATGTCTGGGACTATTGAGCGATTGACTGGGTATTGCGGTAACCTAAAACAATAGTTGTGGTTGTAGCAAGGTAAACTCCAAGGACATGTCTCTAAAGGCTTCTTCGGTAGAAAGCAAACCAGACACTTACAAGAAGCCACATGAATTTGATGTTTGTTTATTTTGTATTAAAAATGGATAAAAATGAATAAAACTACCAATACTAATTACTAAACTAGACATTTCATGAAGGAGGTGCTAATAAAATTATAATGCAAGTAAAAGCTTTCTACTGGTAGAAGGCAAATGATTTGCGTGAAAGTAGATTGAACCAATTTTTTCACATTACTTCTCTAGAGAGCAACTTTGAGTTCTGCAATATTCATAAAATTAAGCCAGATCGGGCCCACTGCATAGAACTTTACTCCATAGAAAACTCAGGCAAAACAAAAACTCTGGCAAGGAGCAATTTTGCCATAGGCCTTAACATGGGGAAAAACTCTAGCTTGAGGTTTGCCGGAGGATTCTATGCCAAAAAGTTTTATGCAACGGGCCCCGGGTGTCTCCCTTCAACCCTTTATACAAATTACCTCTCGGTCGCACTTTTCATCTCAGCAAAGCTCCTCCTGAAAGCGACAATCTGGCGCCAGAGAACCAGAAGGCGGCTATGCTCGTTATTGAAGTACTCGTTGAAAGACTGAGGAAAAAGATAAAAAGTTTGAGAATAAAATTTGTGATTCATGTTGATTTGATAATATGTTAAGTTACACTTGTTCTTCCCTTACAAACCAGAGTTTGAATTGAATCATACATTTAGTATACAGAAGAATAGAGTTTATGATACTCATAATAGAGAACAGTCTGCCTAGGAATAAAGAGTAAGGATATATAAAATCTGAAACCAGAATATTTTCTTAAAAACATTACATTATAATTCATTTGTATTGTGTTAATGAGGAAGTAAATTTAGGTTAAAAGTATGGGCTGAGACATCAATTGATTTTTACTCCACAACCACAAAGATTGCAATCTTTATCATCAAATTGAAGCAAATTTTCATTGATTTTTTTTTCTATGAATGAGCATCAACGACCAATCATGGGAGCAAATGCTACATCTGATAAAAATCACTGATAAAATGTAAAATATAAAAAAAGGTTATACACATATTGCCTTGATATACATTTCACAATGATTCAGTACTCACGTCGTACAATTGAACTCCCATACGCTACCATCAAGTGTGATCATGTTATCAAGACAGCCCAAATACAATTTTATACCTGCGCTGTGTATGGTTGTATTTAACGCGATATTTTCTTTCTTAGATTCCATACTAAAATCCAAGATTAAGATTGGTCAGGATTCAATCTCGTTGCTCTATTTCTAGACTATCTTACTATCAATATCATTGCTTAGCTGATCTATAATTTTGTTACTATTTCATTATCTTACTTTCCCTTCACTCGCATATCTTCCACTCACTTTCTCCTCTTCCCATAATCTATTGTTGTGATCAATCTACAAGCGCCCGACCTCGTTGCTTATCTGATATGTTTCTTAACTATCTTACTATCACTATCAGTAATATCAATGTCATTGTCTTGCTAATCTATTTCTAAACTATCTTACTATCTCACTATCCATCCACTCCTATATCTTTCACTTACCTTCTCCTCATCCCTCCAATCAGATTCTCTGTTGTCCAGATCTTCTTGCGAGCGCCTGACCTCGTTCCTTAGCTGATCTATTTCTTTACTGTTCTGTTATCACTATCATTACTATCACTATCATTATCTAGTCTATTTCTTAACTATCTCACTATCTATCCACTACCTTATCTTTAACTTACCTTCTCCTCACCTCTCCATTACAACTCTCCGTTGGCAAGATCTTCCTGCGAGCGCCTGACCTCGTTGCTTAGCTGATCTATTTCTTTATTGTTCTGTTATCACTATCATTATTATCACTATCATTATCTAGTCTATTTCTTTACTATCTCACTATCTTACTATCTATCCACTCTCATATCTTTCACTTACCTTCTCCTCATCCCTCCATTCCGATTCTCTGTTGTCCAGATCTTCTTGTGAGCGCCTGACCTCGTTCCTTAGCTGATCTATTTCTTTACTTTAATCTTAATATCACTCTCATTAGCTAATCCATTTCTTTGCTATCTTACTATCTTACTATTCCTCCACTTCAATATCTTTCACTTACCTTCTCCTCATCCCTCCATTCCGATTCTCTGTTGTCCAGATCCTCTTGCGAGCGCCTGACCTCGTTGCTGAGCTGATCTATTTCATGGTTGAGTGACCGGTTCGCCTCCGTGGCCTGATCGAGCTGTTCCCTCAGCATAGAGTTCACTTGAGCCAGGCTGGCACTCCTACAAAACCACAGATACATAGGAGTCAAGAACACATGAATACCACATATTGACTTTAAAGGGACTGCGTATTGATTTTAAAGGTACCTCCGGGCATTTAAGGGACCTGGGAAATTAGAGAAATGCTCAATCTAACTAGAAATGAAAGAATACACGGTGTCATCTGTAACAAATGTGTTGCTATCACAACAAGATTAGTAATTTATGCCTGGTAATACTTGTCAACTTCATTGAAAGTAAATTCTTGGTGGTAGTTTGGTATTGGCAAAGGAGAAAGGGGTTTCTGGTATCAATGCTACAATCCTTATGACAAACTGTTATTAAATTGTTTCTAGATATCTATATTGTGGATAAAGATCTGATATCTACGTATTTCTAGTGAGATAACAATTTCATTTTAGATTGCACTAGGTAACATTTACAATCTAATAAAAAATGAAACGACGGGTTATCTTCGTCACATTCCTAAAAGTATAGTTTGGGGGCTCTAAAACCATTTAAGATATTTGGGTAATATCAAAAGATCTTGAAATTGTTTTGAAGATAGGATTGTGATCAAGAGTCATTCAAGGGTCAAATGTTTGTGCAGAAAATGAACTTTATATCAAAGGCTGAAGGCTTGTTAAAAAAGAGGAAGCTTGACTTGTAGTGACCTCTTAAGTCATAAAGGAACACAGTCAAATAATTTAATGACATGAAGGCAATACATGTAATTATAATTACTCTTCTTCTAGATGTGATAATGACTTCCTCTGTCTTTCTTACAGTCTTAATTACAACCGCATTTCTGACCACATCAGCTGTTTGGGGTATAGATTCTAGTATTGATTTTCACACGTCCAAGGTTGGGGTCTGGTGATAGTAAATAAACACAGTAGGGGAGATATTGCACAATACAAAACAGCTGACCAGGGACCTGAGAGTCTTTGTTTACATTCATATATAATGCAAATATTTGGACTCGTGCTTCCATTGGGTACTACGCAATGTTTGGAGTTTTCTTTTGATGCGTGAATAAAAGTTTGTCTTGTCCTTGTTTGCCAGACAGGGTATTTGACCTATTTGACCGCCAGATGACCGCAAAACGTTCCCTGTATACAAATGTTTAATAATGTAGCATTATTACAATAATTGAAATGAAATGTGGGGGTAAATAAAGAGTATCGTGGCTTCGATTAAAATATCCATACATAGAATAGTAATTGAATTATGGAGAGCAACAAGCTCTCATCTTATGCTGATAAGAACGTTCAGCAAAAAGTTGTTTGGTGGCTTTTTTCGTTAAACATGTTTGGAAGAGGGTTAATAAAAAAAGTTGCATTCCCTACATTTACATGGATACAACAAGAGAAAAACGATCAATTTTTGTGGAAATTGCAGCAAGGTAGGTATGTCAGCTCAAAAAGTTTTTGTCATTTTAACATTGCGAAACAACACAACTTAAACTTTATTGAATCTTAAAGCGGCAAATTTTTGACACACTAGCACATAAGTTTAGGAATATGTTTTGCCAAAGATTTGCCACACTCCAAGAACTTCATAATTTATTTATGTTCTCTATCCCATATCAATGATATTTCAAGTTGACAATGCAAGACTTTAAACAAATACATTATAGAAAAAAATTGTTTATTAGAAGCTCATAAACTTCATTTGAAAGAAAATGCCTTGGAAAATGAAACAAAGATATTGTAAGATTACTCCTTTTGCCATAATAATTACATGCATATACATTTTAATTTGAAGATTCATATCTCACAAATATAAGGCAATTGAAAAGAAGCCTAATAATTGAAAATAAAAGAAGAAATTTTAGAAAATTTTATGCAACATTTTCTTCACCACAAAAAAGCTGAAGCACTGAGTTGTGCTAAAAGTGACTGAATAAAAAACTTGCTGACAGCATTATAACCGGAAATAATTTTATTCACCAAATTAGGACAAAAAAACGAACAAACAACCAAATAGTTCAAGTAACTTTCAAAGTGATGCAGCCTCTTTATCCACGTGGGGAAACAAAGAACAAGATGAAGATCACTGTGGTGTGGTAATCAATTTCCCATCATTTAAAAAGCGAAAAGAACATGTACCATGAAAGAAAAAGTTTGATACTAAAGGAACGTCAGGAAAAAGCTATGCAGTGTTCTCAAGTATGTTTTGAGAAAAAAATCTTGTCTCTGATTTACATTCAAAAGTATGGAGATAATGTGCCCAGCAAGAATTTGTTAATGTTTCATTTATTCTTAGAGAATGCAGAGAGGTGAAAAAATAATCTTGCTTGAAACATTGAAAAAAAAAAATGCTGAATGAAAAGTACACTCCACGACAAGGCTTTGGAGAATACACACTCTGTTTTTCTTGAGAAAACGTCTTACCTTGCTTTAAATGACATTATTTCAGCATACATGTACAAGCCATTGTCCCATTTGATAAAGAGTATCAAACTACATGTAAATTGAATATATTACTTATTTCCATGGCATGCATTTTGCGTGAAAGTGCATAGGATAGTAACCAAGTGAACTGATTGGGCACCATCAAAAGATAAACGCACAACAAGTGTAACGGGTACAATAACGAGAGCTTTCTTAAAAGATAAAAAGAATTTCACAAATATCCTTTTTTAGGAAGAGATTCAACAGGACATCACTTTAACATTGATTATTGTGCTGTGATAGATTACCTTTGAAGCTCCTCTTTCAGTTCAAGTTGCAGACTGCTTTTAAATTCAAACAAAAATTTCATGTGACATTAACTACTTGACTGGCAACATTATAGACCAGTGTCGACACCGCATGGGACAAATCTTATTGTTAGGCAGAAAGAGTATAATACTTTTATGCCCTGGTTCTAAAAGCATCAATGTCACAAAATGTTCTTATCTTTTTCATATTTTTTTTTATTTTTGTATTTATTTATATTTGAAAAACGGGTCTTGTGACTGGAAATAAATTCAAATTATGACAAAACAATAAATGAAACAAAAATAAAGAAAAGCTGCTATATTGATAGGATCAAAATCAAATTTGTTAGGTAAGTTTAAGATCAGAATTTATCATTTAAATCAAGGCTGTTCGTTCTTGCCTAATTCAAATACTGCTATACTCGATGGAGCGATAAAAAGAGTGAGCTATATCGCAATTAGTAATTTTAATCAAATTGGCAACCTATTTGAAAATTTTCACTGGTTTATTACTTGTCCATTTTCTTCAAACTTTTTTTATTCTGCAAACCAATTTTTTCAGCTCCTTTTTTAAAAATTATTATCTTTGGGTAGACTCTCCTTTTAATCTTTTCATAAAGGTTATTTCTACTGGGCTAAACACTATTGCTTCATACCCCCTGAAAAAAAAGAGCATTTCAGATCTTAACCACCCCCATGATTTTATAATCATTACCGTTGTTGTTCTTCCTCCAATCTGATGAGGGTACCTTCAAGTTCCGTGGTGTGCTCATCCTCTCTCATCTTCAGACGAGTCTCGGCGTTCTCCAGCTGTGTCTGCAAGCTCTCAGTTGTTGTCTGCAGCTATAATAGGAAAACAAATGGAAAATTATAATGTTTTGATTGGCAAATTTACAGACAAAGAGAGAGGTATTGAAAAAAGATCCCTAAAAACTATGAGTTGATGATTATGATCCTCCTCTCTCATCTTTAGACGAGTCTTGCGTTCTCCAGCTGTTTCTGCAAGCTCTCTGTTGTTGTCTGCAGCTATAATCAGAAAACAAAAAGTAGAGTTTAAAGGAAGTTTATATTTTGATTGGAAAATCAAACAGAAAATCTGATAAAAAGAGAGAACTGGTATGAGATTTAATTTCATTACTCAAGAATAAAATATTTCTTTGGGGGGCTGATGGTTGTTTTTTTTTCCTTTTTTTTTTTTTNGGTTATATTTTGACTGGAAAATTAAACAGAGAATCTGATAAAAAGAGAGAACTGCTCTGAGCTTGAATTTTATTACTCAAGAATAAAAAATCTTTTTTAGTGGCTGATGGTTTTTTGTTTCTTTTTGTTTTTTGTTTTTTGCAATAGTGACATCTCGTCTTTCGATTGGTCTCTGCTTTCTGAAACTGTATTTGCACATTCTAATTTGTTGTCTATATCTATAGCACAGACTTTCTCAATTGTATTGTCAGAAATGCAAACCTTTGGAATGTGCAATAGGATAGAAATTAAAGCTTCAAGTTACTTTACATGAAAAGAGACATATGCAGTATTTTATCAAACAGTTGTACAATGTATACTGTCTGATATCAAAAGTGATCTCATCTATGAATTAAGAATAATCCTCAGAAATTAATCTTCTGAACAACTGGAATGTATTGTCAAGGAGAAACAATAAATCTGTAATGATAAGTACAAAGTGCATGTGTGTAGGTTGCTTATTTAAATGTAGACATATTGACGAATTACCTTTTCTACTGAGAGAATATTTTATGGGAAAAATGAAGAATTTTGTTTTTTTAATGTAACTATGCATTTAATAATTGCAGGAAATAAGCTTTTCTCTTTCCATGGGACCAATTAATTCTGACTAATGGAATGATGTATCGATTATATCATTATGACTGTGAGTAGAAGGGACAATGGATTTTGGACAAAATAAAGAACTCCATTCAGACCTTCACAACGGCTGAATGGACACAAAAGAAAGTAACTTCCCCATTCATTGTATGAAAGCCTGATTGACATTTCTCCAAAGAATCAGAGCGATGGAACTGACTTTTTGTGTATATCTACATGTAGCTATTGTGAACGCTTGAATGAAATTGTTCACTTTGTCCAAAATCCTTTGTCCCTTCTGCTCACGATGAACACTTCATGAATTCACACTTAATTATTGGACTGTGACACATATTGTCAAAGCTTTGACAGAATTTTTTTTTCTACTCGTGGATTGAATGAATTTTCAAAGAATGAAATCTGTCAAAAAGAAGAGAATGTGATTATTCATAGTCAAACTTACAGAAATTTTCTCTCTATCAGACTCATTGAGGCTATCCTGAAGACTAGATTCAAGCTCTCCGCATTTCCTCTTGTATTGCAACACCTGAAAAGAACATGAAAAAAAAATAATAATGTAAAAACAAATGCGTGAATGCCTCGAAGACCCCAATCTGTTTTTATCCCTGGTCAGATTTACATAAAGGCATTTAGAAACCATCAGGAATTTCAATGCGTGATCTTGTTCACAAAGTAATGCATGCTATTACAATGAAAATTGAAATAAATCAAATCAAATCAAATCAAATCAAATCAAATATTGTTTTAATTTTCTGTTTTCCCCCATTGTTCTTGAAAATCTTTGAAAAGATTTTTTTCTTGATGGAAGCAACATCAATGATGGTGTCTAATATTGACTGGTGGTGGTGATGGACAGGTGGACAAAATAAAAGGAGAATTTGCACAAAGAACTATACCACTAACCTCTAAGATCAAAATAAAGTTAGTCAACTGTATAATGCACACACGTTGTTCATCAAATTTGAAGAATAGTGACAGCGTTACAGCATGGATAGTTATGGCGGTTTGGATAGAGGATTCATGTCAACATGATACAAAAAAACTATTCTTAGGCAAGTCAAGGATCTGATAAATTAACTGACCTCCGTTGAAATTCTAGCTACAGTTCACTAACAAAGCCTCAAATTACTCCAAGCCTCAGTTTAATGCAACAATTAATTGGTATTGTTCTGCGCTTCTGTCTAATTTTCTCTCAATGAAAGTGGTTTGATGGTAGAGCTGACCTGAAATGAACTAAGCCCTTGACTGTGAATATTGGTCAATTCTAGCTGCATAGTGCAATGGCAGCTATCCAGGATACTCATCCAATATTTTTTAATTGAAAATTCCCTAATATTTGTAAGGTCTTTTCCTAAATTACGAAATATGATTGACACAAGACCACTTAATTATATTATGATACAATTTTTGTTTTCTTCAATTCCAAGACATCTCTCTCTATCACTTTTTGTAAAATGATACACACCTGTAGTAAATGTTCATGATTATCGTCAGATATCAATCACTTTTATTACTAATAACAACATTTATATGGCGCTTAATACTGGTGTTTCTGAGCAACTTGCTATTGGTGAACTACATTGTAAATAATTATCAAGTCACATTAGATTAAATCAAATTTGATTGAAGAAAAAAAATCAACAAAATTGCTGTATTGGATTTCTTGAGCATTGGGGATGACAGGAAGAAATTCCTTGTAATACGGAGTGCTTAAATGGTTGCCAGCTAAAGCCAGATAATTGTGAGGGTAAAACTTTCAGCAACATGAGCACCGATAAGGTCTGTGTGCTATACAAGTAGCCACCATTATTATTTTTATAATTATTATTGTTGTTCTAAGCAGCATATACCTTTGCCTGAAGTTTCTGTACAAGTTGAGCCTGCCTCTGCTGGCCATCTTGGTACGCCTGTAGCTTCCTCTTGTAGCTGGAGTGTTCATCTTCTAGCTTTCGTCTAAGCTCCACATTCTGTGAGACGAGACTCCGGTTCTGCTCCTCCCGCTCGCGCTCAATCCCTGCATCCGCCTTGTAACTCTGCTCCAACTGTAACGAGATGAAAATATCAGATTTGATAAAACAATCAACCATCCAAACTTTTAGATAAGAATTTGGGGTTTTGGGCCACAACTGACATATAAGAAATTTGTGTGTAGGGTCAACTGTGGAGCTAAAAACTAATGATTTTGGCTTAGTCAGTCACACATCTTACACACGTTTGCACTTTCACTTAAAAGTAAAAGGGGAACCAACCCCTGGAATTATCGTGCTCATATTAAATAAAGAAAAATCAGATGAACAAACTGTGAAAATTTGAGCAAAATAATGAAG
>BQKZ01003112.1:12440-43424 GCA_036244855.1 Temnopleurus reevesii
GGGGGGGGGGGGGGCAGGTAAGGTAACAGTAGCCTGCCATAGGCTTTGTTTATAACCAAAGTGATTCAACACCATCAAATACCAGAATTATGGATTTGGAATCATGAATAAATTCAAATCTTACCTCTGCCAATGTTCTGAAGGTTATAAGATACATCACTCTGAATTTCAGTTGAATTTAGTCTAAAAAATTACTTCTCTACATTTACACTCCTCATGAATATTAAAAAAAAAATCATATTCTCGAAAAGAAGAAGAACCAAGTCTTGTACTGCACAAAAGTGAATGTTCCATTGATATGTAGATTCTGGCTCAAGTCAACAGAAAATGACACTTCCAAACACTCAACAAGAATATCACTTTACACTTTTAGAAAGTTCTACAATATCATCATTAATCCTGCATATTAATGAACTATTTCCACACGTCCTAATTAGCTCTATCCTTGACAAAGCCCACAACAGATTTCACAGTTAATTAATGAAATCCATGGATCTTAATCTGCCGAAAGTCAGCTTAATTTCATCCCTGATCAATGCCTTTCCTTGACTGTGTATGTGTTGCCAATTGAGAGATTATCACCGTCTAAGCAAGGACGCATTTAAAAGCACTCAAAATGGATTCATGAATTATTTTCATTAATTTGATACAAGCCTCCAATCAGAAACTTACACGGCTTCAGGGGGAGTCATTAAAAACGTGATATTATCCCAAAAATATCCAGCCCTGAATCTATGCGTCAGTGGCTGGTGGTTTTGTCAGACTGTACAAATTTAATTATGAAAATAACCTCTCTCCAAAGTATATGCTTTAATTTATGAGGGAAATGAGCACAAATACCTAGAACAGGTAACGATTGATAGGTATTCAGAAAACTATAATAACATTTTGTTTACATTTTAGGTGCTTGCTATTTTGATGTTGCTGTTCTGTTTAAACTCCCACAATCAGTGGCACAGTATGATATTGAACAAAAATCTTTTTTTTTCAAAAATGGCGCAATTTTTTTCAAAATGGCGCTGTCTGTGTAGCTGAAGCATTTTCCAAATTAAAAAAGAATTATGCACAAATCATAAAAGATTGCAATGTAGGAAATTCTGAGACCTAGGTGTATAAGCAAATGTCACTGTACTATTTAGTTTTTTTATACAAAATGTACATGAATTCATGCGGCACTTCCCAAAGTAATTTCATTTTCCCATGCACACTTTAATGAACGCTACAGTATCACTTCAAGGTCGTATAACATTATCATATTGCAAATTCGAAATGATGAACAAAGGAGGGATTTTGATGAGAAATCCAATTGATAATGAAACAGGCAATTTGAGCCTTTTGTGCCATTATATCAGCCGTATTGTCATTCATTAATGCCTGTATTCGAATCAAAAGTAATTTTGGAAGGATAAGTGTACATTTCATCCAAGTTATTGCTTGTTGATATTGTGACAATAGGGTAATGTTTGTTATTAAGCTCCTAACAAAGGAAAATACATGAAAAGGTGATTTTCATCATCTCGTGCAGCTGATCAGTATGCATGAGAAATGAAAGCTGATCTGATGTTGTGAACCTCCAGTTGTATTGATTATATTGGAACCATTCAATAATGGCCATTCACAGCTTTTAATGCAATTAAGCTGAATTGTCAACTTATTGATAATAACATACAGTACTGTGTTTGTACATTAAACATTGTTTGGATTATATCTCATGATTCATTACATTGATGACAAAAATATGAAAGCCAAGGGATGGTTTTGTCTTTGAATTTGTTCTCTAAATTAAATTAAAATTAAGAGTACTGCAAAAGCCAATATTCTAATGTTACATACATTCTTTAAATTTTCTGAATTTCAGACATAATTACAGATGAGCAGGTTGCTATTTTCACATTTAGATAGATACGTGTAATTGTACACAAGTCTATAGATGGGCTTTATTATGAGTGGAAGTTTTTAGCAAACTCATGGACAAAAGATTTGCAAGATATTCAGCAAAAATTTCAGCTTCTAAAGTATGAAATTTAAATTAAGTTCATAAGTATGAAAGAGGAAGTGGTGGTGGAAAGGGAGGTGGGTTTTAAGAGGATCAACTGAAAAAATGGAAGGATGGTCAACAAATTATAGAGGGAAGATGGGGTGGATGGATAAAAGAAAGGGAGATGGAAGGAAGGGAGAAGGGAAGAAGAACAAAATAAGGAAGAGGAAATTAAGTGAAGATGAGAGAGGAGTGGATCAAGAAGAAGAAAAAGAGAAGAGTGGTCACCAATGATAGAGGGATGATGGGGATTAATGAATGAAAGATAGAGACGGACGGAAGGAAGACCTGGGAGGAAGAGGGGAGAAAGAATAAAATGAGGAAGGGGAAATGAAGCGAAGGTGAGAGAGAGAGAGAGAAGAGAGGATAATGAAGAGTGGGGAGGTGTAGAGTGAGACGGGGGGTGGGATGGGGATGGGTGGGTATAAAGATGAATGAGGAAGAGGGGGTAGGAGGGAGAGAAAGGGGAGGAAAAGGTGGGGGAAGGGGGATGGGGAAGTGGGAAGAGGAGAAATGGGAAGAATTAATACAAGACGGCAGAAGGCGGATGAGGGGAAAACAGGATGGATGATATAGATGGCGGAGAGAATACATTGGGAGTTGGTCTAAGGGATAAAGATGAGGATAAGGGAGACGAGGAAGGGGAAGAACATATATATAAAAATCCAAAACATATTGCCACATGCAAAGATCCAGTATGAATGCAGTTTAAAAGTTTACCACTCTATGAAATGAACAGGAAACCTAAATTATTCAAAAGCAGTAACTGCCAGTTATAAAGTATTAGGCTTATTCATTTGACAATACATTTCAATAGCTTGATTGATCACCAAGCAATCATCTAAACCACATAATAAACCTTATCTGAATAGACCTTTTGTGATACATATCTTTTATGAATTGTAAATTTACTTCCTATGAATGCGATACCTGTAAGCGTGTTTGATGAAATTTCTAAATATGAAATGAAAAGTTTCCGTAATTTACTTGATGAAATCAATTGATATTTACTTAATGAATTTTATACTCAAACCTATCAGACAATTTAACTTGTAAGATTCCAAACGGTGACTATTACAGAATAGGCAAATCTGAAATGCAAGTTGAAATAGAGACAAAAATAGAGCAGGGAAAGAGAAAGAATTTCAATTGAAGTATGTATCATAAAAAGCAATAACTCCAATGAAAACAATAAGTTTGGAATGATAAAAACAATATCATACCCCAAATTCATTATGGTTGGAAAGTCTACAAATGGGAAACTAATTATTCTGTATATCTTTAGCAAATTATAGGAAAGCATTAAAAAATATTGTGTAATAACCCTGTTGAATTAAAATGAAATGTAGAAATAGGCACCTCTTTTGTGTCACAGCAAGCATCCATCATCTCAAGAAACTGTAATCTTTCTGGGAAGGCATCTTTAGAATTCTCATCAAAATTAATCCTTTCGTGAGGAACACTAGGCTCTTTCTTTACATACCAGTCATCATCAAATGTATATTCATCATTGTAATCAATATATCTATCATCATAATCCTGCTCCCTTTCTTCGTCCACCTTTGCTTTTGTCTCATCATTCTTTGCCCATCCCTCCATCCGCCTGTCTCCATCTCGTTTAGAGTCACCATCATCAGACTCTGCCTCCATCTCATCCTCCTCCCGGGGTGTCTCGAGTTCCATGGAGCGCATCCGGCCCTCCTCGTAAATGGGCATCTTGGGAACATACCCTGTGAGGTTGGAGTGTCTTCGAGGGGAAGCCCCATGACCGGGGGAGGTCGGGCTTGTGGAGTTTGTGGGGGTATAGGAGAAGCCCATTAGGCTATAATCGGAGTGGCGTCGTGTGTAACCATGGCGATCTAGTAGCTGCTTCACTCGTTCCGTGAGTTCTTCGTCAGAGGCATCCGCGAAGTTTGGGTCTGTCTTTTGGATCGTGTCTTCCCACTATGTGTGCGTGTGAGTGCAAGAAGTTTTAGATTTTAGAGTCTTTTCAATTTGAGCCAACAGGAAAAACTTTGCAATGCATAATTTTTTTCTGACTAAATAATTTATCTTGTACTAGCGGATATCAAGAAGTATTCCACCGAGAAGATTTTTTTTTTTTATTGCGTAGCTTCATCAAAGTGTAAGAACTGCTTTTGTTTTTAATACTAACAGTAGCATCATCTTGCTGTTGACTATTTGAAACTACTGTACATATATCTAATATTTATGAATAATATTAAACAAATCAAAAAAGTTGTTACAGATCCTGAAAGCATTCAAAGTTTCACTTATTGGTCAAATTTATATTTTTGTGTCATGTGTTAACTTATGCAAAAATGGGAACAGATAGTTAGTCAGGATGGTGCTTTTCTGTATTCATAAAATTGTAAAACGTGTTCATGTTTACAAGTGAGATTAAAGGGACAAGGTGTATTATTTCACAAAGCTGTTCTGAAGTTTAGAACAATTTCTTAGTATAATAGCCTTCAGAGCAAAAATGTGTACATTACAAAGGGATGGGTATACACAATATACAAACCTATTTTATCATTCAATTGGGTCTCATTAAAAGGCTCTAGTTATTTAGTGATCTAAGATTTTTTCTTAAAATAAAATCTATTGTGGCAAAAGATGATTACCAATACAAAAAATGGTAATATGACTTTTGTTTTATTTCATATTTTCATCTATACCCGAGTGATTATGAATTTATTAGTTTTTGAAATACATGGAACACGACACAAATTACAGATTGCGATATTTTCACAATTTAAATGTACTATCTTAATATCTTGAAAGTCAGAGACAGTAGAACTTGTTGATTTCTGACAGCACACCATTGATACGCACCAGTCATTAGTAATCAAGCATAATCAACTACTCATAAGCACACACTGCAGAAATTGGAGCAGTTAATTGAAATCATTTGAGCCTTTCCTTCAAAATTGCTCTGCTGATGGACATACTAATTCCCATCAATGCCGAAACGCTCATGATGAAACGTGGTAGATTTGCATATTGTGCATTTATGATTAGACTGCCAAGGACAAATTCATTGGGAATCATACGCTAACCTGCAACAGTTGTCAGGCCTAAATGATCAGCCATATACTTAATAGCAATCTTGTTAATAGCATCACATTGATGATAATTTTCAACAGGAATGTGGTTTATATACAAATAGATATTAAAATCTACCTGTATTTATTTCCATTGGGTTACACAATGCCATTAATGTGTGATAAAAAGTTCTTCATTATGAGCCATTTTCAGTAAATATAAATTGCTTAGCATAGCTCTAATTTTCAAAAATTCAGACGGATCTTTGACTATGTTTATAATTGTAAAAAGAATTCAAAAAAACAAAACAAAAACTTAGACAGATATTAAGTCATACAGTCCCATGTATTACAAAAAGTGTGATACCAACATCCATTTAATAACACAAAACAAGAAACTAAACAGGAAAATCAAACGGAAGTCCAATTATTAAATGCAACTCAAACACTGTTAATATTTCTGTAGTTAATAAAGAACAGAAGGAAAGTATGCTCAAGGTGAACTGTGCAACAAAATCAAACTTGCTTGTTGAATCCTAGTTTTGACCCATCCTTGTTCTTCTCCGTTGTCGGCTCCTCCCCTTCGATCCATCTCGCGATAAACCACCAAAAACCTTCTAGCTATTCAACCAGCTTTAAATGAGCATGATGACAATCAATGCATTGGTTTCAAGTTCAAAGCAAAACAATGCATGGATACAATTCCAATAACAAATCCTTGTTGTTTATGGTATTAAAGCAAGCATGCAAAGTCAACCGTAATGTGTGTGGCAGCAATTCGTTCAGGTAGCGTCCCCTACAACCCACGGACAATAGCTGAATATTGATTATTTAAATCAGCCTCCTGTCCGTTGTAGCACAAAGCTCATTCACTAAACCTGTTTTTAACTGAGTGGCAAGAGTATGTCATTTCACTTTCCAAATGGAGGTTATTAATAGAATATTTCCATGGGCACTTTAAAAAATGAAAATTAAATATATAGCTTCTCCGTTCTGAAGCTGGTTAGAAGGGACATATTATGGGGACAAAAAAAACCTATTAGATTCGGGTATCACTGAAACCTATCGGTGTATCTGTATTCTTATAGGAGCATGGTAATCTTATTTCCTATTAGAACTGTTACAAATAATGCCCCTAGATAGAATTATATCCCCTAATAACACTTACATTTCCACCCCCTTTAAAAGCTTCTTTATAGGATTATAAAATGTCCGAAGAGCTCATCGCACTTCTCAAGAGTCTATAATCCGAACCATCATAAAATGACTCTCATGTCTCAAATATTTGGGGAGATTTGGGGATAAATGAAGACTTCTCGAAAAAGGATGATCATTGATTTCAAACCGAAAAACCACTCAACTTTGGAGAGCTAAGCTTAAATCCTCTGAAATACAGATGGAAGAGATAATCTCTTTTCCCAGGGGTATAAAATACCAAGCTTTCAATTGGCTCTGGTATAAAATCATCATGAATATTCATTAGCACCAGTAGAAGAGCAGGGGAATATCAAATGGGAAAAAGTCCATCAAGATTTTATAGACAGAATAATCCATAAAAAGTTGAACATTAATTTCAATTTTCCAACTTTGATTGACAGTAAGTAAAATACTTTCAGAAATGTTCCATCACTTCAAGTGTTTTATAATCGTGCAGACTCTCATAACACTTGGAGTATCTCAGAACTCTGGACTTTGTAAATATTATGGCCGATCAATAAATGTTGAATGGGGAGGGCTGCTACCTCCCCCTCCCCCATTAACATGTTAATGAGAACAAATATATTTGAAAACAACCAACTGATAGGAAGTGAGAGGCGGACTGTATTCTTGAAGGCCATTGAAGCAAGTGAATGAATAACAGATCTTACAGGACTCATACAATAGAACAGTTTCACCCTCTATATAAAGCTGATAATGAGAGGAAAATTGATTCCAAAATGGGGGTTGATTAGTGTCTGGGGTAACCTGTTTGTGGTTCATGTGAAAGGGGAACATACTGGTTTGTGTTGAACATTGGGTGATGATAGGGTCATTATGGAAACAAGAAAATTATCAAGATCAGGAAAAGTTTTGTCTAACAATGAGTACTGATTTGTCAAGATGTTGTGTCAGTTGGTTGTTCTTTGAAAGAAAAGGTTCTGAAGATAATTTAGAAGATCTGAATGCTTTTTTTTCAAAATGTTTTTCACCCTTCACTCAACTAACATATTTCTGTCTTCTTGCAAGTCAAAATAATAAAGGTAGGTAGAATATAATATTTAGACCATACAAAAAAAAAGTTTATAAAGGCTCAGTGGAAAAACATTTTTGGGAAGGGTGAAATGGAGCATCGATTCAATAAAATTATCAGAAATCTTAACAGAATAGAGCACTTTATCTTTTTTGTTTTTTTTGTTTTCTCTGTCATTCATTAAATCTGCCCCTCTTTGTATCGTCTGGAAAAAGCGCTATATAAATTCAATTATTATTATTATCATTATCATTATTAATTTTGGGAAAAAATGGGAAACATGCTTTTTACGAAATAGGAAATCTGATTATCTAAGGCAAATAAGATGAGTACCATACTCCACAATGTGGAGTTCATTCAGAGGTTACAACGTATTCTTGTCTAAGAAATGCCCCCCCCCCCCTTAAACTTCTTGCGAACCAGGATATAAAAACAACTGGTTCAAAGTTCAAAATCATGACAAATTTTCCCAATTCATGTTGGCTGTTTGGTTCCCCGGGGGTGGAACACGAGTTGAACAAGGATACATGCAAACTCAGCAGGTAGCCAAGTTTTGAAATCTGTGACGTTTATCTGTCCCAAAGCTATTGGGAGACATAACTCAGAGATCTCAAGTACCCCAAAGAGTCAACCCTTCTGCACATTAAACTGGTTAGCCATTCTCTGTGCCCAAGGTTTACCTTTCCAGAAGATACCTCAGAGCTCTGTATAGTTCCCTGGGGGTAGAATACGATTTGTACAAAGACACATGGAGACTTAGCAGGTAGTCATGTGTGGAATCTGCGAGGCTTGTCTGTCCCCAAGCTATAAGGAGACATAACTCAGAGTTCTCAAACTAGAGCCAACCCTTCTGCACCGTATACATATCTTCTGCTCTCAAGGTTTATCGGTCCACAAGCTGTAGGGAGACATACCTCAGAGTTCTGTTCTGTTCCCCAGGGGTAGAATACGATTTGTACAAAGACACATGGAGACTCAACAGGTAGTCACGTATGGAATCTGTGATGTGCGTCTGTCCCCTAGCTACTGTATATAGGGAGATATAACTCAGAGCTGAGTAACCATTCTCTGTGCTCAAGGTTTTATCTCTCCACAAGCCATAGGGAGACATAACTCATCTGAGCTGTTAACTCCACTTCATGTAAATCAACCATTCCCAATTGATTGTATACGGATCCTTTACATGTTTGTTGATAATTCCATGGTTTGTCTGTCCACAAGCTGTAACTTTCGTCTATTGAAAGTCAATTATATGGAGGCAGAGAAGTGTGAGGGAAGAGCTTCGACTTACGTCTCTCTACAGCTTGAGGATAGCTACAAGCAAGGCAGCTAATATCACAAAGACCAAATTGGGCTTCTCAGCAGGAAGCAATTTGTGGCTGATTTGAGGTGTCTGAATGAATTGAAAGAGATGGAAATGTGCACGTGTTATGGGCTCAAGCATGCAGGGAAAAGCTCACGTGATGTTGTAGCGTACTGTACATTATGATGTATTGTATTCGGATTCGGAGTGGAAAATTGACAGTTCACAGGGATGTTGCAAGCACCGTTGTAAGAAAAATAAAATTGAAAGGAACTTCCAGTTGAAATAAAGACATGTAGAGGCGAGTTGTTGTTTTCAAATTTGTAAAGATCAATTCACACAAATCTACAGTCACTCGAATGGGTGAAATAGCGAATTCATATTTGCAAAATCAGCGAAAGCAATACACCATGATCAGGGGGCAGTAGCATAAAAGATGAAATTAAACTTACGAGAAATATTAATTGAAAATCCACATATGGCAAAAGGTATCATAGACATACAATTAATTTTCAATTAATCGTACAAACCTATTTTATGTTACAGGCCCCAGGACTGGTAAGATATTAATAATCCCTTGGAAATCACTGCACTCATTCTACTTTCATTTTCAAATTTCATTATTTCCAATTTTCCATGGAACACAACTGACGGAAGACAGGAAGCTATACACAACATCGTAGCTCTCGCTTATCTGACATATCAGTCCACGTGTAAAACCTTATCAAGAAAAGCATGACCATGGTGACAAATAGATCATTCTTCTGTAATAAATTACATGCACATGTAACTACAGTATCCGAGAATAAAAACTCTAATAGAAATTTCTTACCATTGTAACAACAGGCAGCTACTCCTCACCAAAAAAGCAACATTATGTATCCAAAGCAAAAGTTTGAAAAACTGAACGAGGACAGAAACTATTCAAGGCTGTAACGTAAAACAATGCATGCGTACCGTAAGTACACCGCCCTCTTTGATTAGTACTAGACGCTAATATACCACAGACGGGTATGCAACTAAGAGATAAAGTATGAGGTATTTCCTGCTTTCGCATTTGACCTAGAGGAAGTGATCTCTCCCGCGAAGTTTGTAAACTGCGATCGACAGGAACTAGGTACTCAGGATAGGTCGGGAAAGATGTGCACTACTCGAGGAAGTGGAACTGTTTCCTTTCACCTACTTGGGACAAACAATATATGCAAATTCAAAGTTTTGAAAACTTTCACCGTCGAAATTGGCTCAAAAACCATAATTACCTTGTACATAAGTTTCAGGATCATAGAAAGATCTCGGAAATTACCCAAAAGCATATCTAGGCAATTACACGGAAGAGCCATGTTATCTTATGATGCCAATTTTTTGACAACCATCATTGAAATTTAATTTGTGGGGAACAGATACTATCTATTCCATACGCAATTGAATTTCTATGAATTTAAACGAGTAGTTGCCAAGAAATTGGCATTACAGACATGATACTTTCATGAAATTTACCATCTTTTAAAAAGTTTTGAAAGCGGCACTGACATTGAAACTGTTTTTGCACTTCCATCCATCATGGACCTAGGAGAAAACATGAGCACACAAGTTTCAAACCATATTTCCCTGTTTGAAAAAAAAAACATGCAAACTTGGAGTAAATACATTCATCCTAACCCATAGAATCAAAGGAAATCGAAGCCAGCTGTAGCTGCAATAGATAAAAAACCAGGATGCAGCAAAACACAATCCATACAACCATATTGTTTTAGGGGTCACATGGTCAAATTACAAGGGGAAACCCCCCTTTGGATCTCAAATGGTATGCATGCATGGTCGTATAGTTCCCGCATTGCTTAACAATGGATTGATGCCAACTGTTCTGGAATTTGGAGTAAAGACATGAAAAAGTGATCACCAAACAGCTGAACCCAATATTTTCTCATGTTTAATTATTACAGATTAGCTGGAGGAGCCTCGGCAGAACAATGTTGGTTTTACAGCAGTTTCCATTTCATTTTCATTGATATTTTATTCATGTACTGTGTATATCTATTATTTTTCCTCTATTATTGGCTGTCTTGTTTATTGCTATGTACTAGTATTCTATTGTACTTATATTGTCTATGTATTGCATTTTAATGAGCTTGAACTTGAATGTTTTCTATCAGGAGAAAAATATTTGGGTCGGCTGGAAGGTGATTCATATTTGAATTTCGATCATGCATACTGTATCCTGGAACAGTATTGCAGCTCTGACAATGTCAAAGAAAGTACTGGCTCAAAGCTTTATTGATATGAAATACAGAAATGAAATTTATTTGTATGCGGGTGACTTGATGGAATACATAGAATCTTGAAGATAAAGTAGTCCGTATCTGGAAGATGATATTCTCATCAATGATTTTCAGACGAGATAACCATCAATCAAGATGATTGCAATTGCTTCCAATATAATTCAGTTTGATTTCCTTTCCAATCATATCAGAGGTAAATACAGTGTAGATGCGTTTCATGAGACATGCATACCTCAAATAAATGAACAGACTATTTGCGCTTGACAAACTGTCTCTAGAAATTAGGGAAGGGCCTCTCTCTACCTGATGGAATTCTAGGTAAAGAGAGCTGATTGAGAAAGAATCATCACACAATAAATTTGTAAGAAATCATTCATTTTTGATTCACAAAATTCGGAGCATATTTACAGAAATTCAACAGCCACAACTTTTTTCATTTTCTCTATGTTGCTCTTTTTCTCATCCTTTCTCTCCCTCATAAAATTTAAAATGCAAGTGCAGATACAAACAATAACATTATCCAATCTTGATTTGCATGAACATGTACCAGTAGGTGTCTAAAAAATGAGGAAATTGTCACCCTAACTTGAAACTCATTAGAATTCTTACGGAGGATAAAAGGGAATGTCAAAACAGACTTGTTGATTGCAACTACATGTACCTTGATACACTTTAAGTTCCTAGTGGACTGCAAATATTATTTTAAAATATTATCTAGGGAAAAAACATTCAACACCCATCACCAGCAACCTGAAGAACATTCTTTCCCCATCAGTTTCTAAATTTTTCCAAAACCGTAAACTCTGAAGTGATAAAAAACACTCTTCACTCATGCACAAACCTTCTATAATTTGGATCCAGCATGAAAGAGCAAGAAAATTGATCAATTACATTGAAACTTCAGGCAATTACCCACATTTTTTTCATTAGATTGTTTAACGTCTGAATGTTTGCCTAATTCATAGATTCCATGCAATGCTCATAATGAGTAATGGACCAATCAATGAAAAGAAAAGAAGAGCGAAACCACAAAATGTCAGACATTCACACGTACAAGATGATGCAAATTAATCATTGTAATTAACATTAAACATTTCTTCAAAAGAGTGATCATATAAAGTCGGCAAATATTTGTCAATTACTAACTCGTATCAAGAATTTCAAACTCAATCAATTGCACAAGTTGCTGCATCCACAGAACCACTATGAACATCTGGCTGGGTGATCAAGTGGAAATATTATTGGATGTGTTCAAAAGAGTTTCAAATGTTAAATGTTCAAATGTCAAAGTTAGACTTTGTGTGTGGAGCCCTGGAGAAAAAGGCTTAAAAACAATTCGGGTGACATACGTCATCTCATCATGGGTTCCCCCTTCTTCTATGTCACTTTGAATGTGATAAAAGAAAGAGGAGAAATTACACCATTCCCGACTCCAACCTTCACAAATAATCTTGCAGACAAGAATATTTTCTTTCATAAAATCCTGCATTGAAATGTACAAAACTGCGCAGGCTGTCACTTTGCAAAAGTTGGTTCAGTTGGCTGAACGATTAGGGACGAAAATCTGTTTACAATAGCCAACCTAAAGTCCTGAATGAAGCTTTCTTTCACTTGTCCACTTTCTTTGTCAATGTGATTCCTTAAGTGTTGCCAGAAAGTTGAAATTTAAGACAAGTTACAGTTAATAGGCACTGGCAAATTGACACCACAGTTGGCAGCTGCACAGACCATGCACCAATATAAAGATGAGCTTCAATTTCAAAACAACTTGCATTTTGATTTGCAACAGATCACAAATTTCTAGCAACACTTGAATGAAATTAAAAGGTGAATCACAAACAGCTGAACCAACTTTGTAGTCATTTTGAGAGAAAGCATTGACACTACATTATTTTAGTTAAATTGCTAAAGGTGTGGTCACACCGGCCGGGCGGAGCTGTAGCGGTCCTTTAGCGTAGTCTGGAAGTACAGACCCTAAGCTTTCTGTGTGAGCATGATACAGAGTATATATATGCAACCCTTCACTTCATGACACACTGCATTGTTTTTGCCTTACCATAGGCTGTAGGAAGGAACAATGCTGTGTCTGATGTACATGTAGTCACACAATGCATATACCCTGTATCACGCTCTGCACAAGCACACGCCGAAACACTAGGGTCTCTTCTTTCAGACTAAATCCCTACCGCTAAAGGACCGCTACAGCTCTGTTAGGCCGGTGTGACCACACCTTTAGCTAAGCCATTTATTGGGTGATGCACATTTTAATTTCTATCATGCATATTTGGGAACTTGCTGGCACCTCTGTATTTATACGCATTCTCAAATGTCTACACTCACCCTATCTGAGAGCGCCTGATACTTGATAGCCAGCTCATCCCGATCAGCCCGACTGGATGACAAGAGATCTTCCACTCGACTCAGCTCATTCTGTAGCATCCGATTCTCCTCCTGGATGCTTCCGAGGGCCGACGTCCGCCCAGCCATCTCGATGTCGAAGTCGTCGTCTGGTTCAAGGTTCTTGGTGACGATCTCCCGGATGCGGGCGGGGACTTTGGTGGTGGTGTCGCCCTCTCCCTTGACAGGGGGCGTCAGGTCACCGTTGTTGCTCTCGTGGGAAAGGACAGTTTGTTCCAATTTCTAAAAAAGAAAATGTTAAAATTGAGTTGATTAGAATTTAATATTTATTTTCTTTACAAAACACTGTGCAGTGTTGCAACTTGCTTCAGTTCTATAGGGGTTCTGCCAATCTTACTTTATGCTACTGATTGGCGGAAACCTTGTAGAAATACAGCAAGTTGGGATTATTCATCCACTGTGACACTGGCGGAAAAACGTAAAATAACTACTCAAAGTGACGGTTGCGAACTATTTACCAGGGGCCGATTGCTCAAAGTGGTCTTGGCTATCCTCTTCATGCTAAGACGTCTTGACTTCTTGTGCCACCTCGTAACATAGACATAAGCGTAGGTAGGACTATGTTAAGAGGGTGGCACAAGAACTTAAGACGCCTTAGCATGAAGAGGATAACTAAGACTTTTTCAAGCAACTGACCCCTGGGTCCTTTCTATAAAGGAGCTACCAATTCTTACATATTCCCTGTATTCAGTGAGCTCCTTCAAGTCAAGAGAATGGAGTTGCTCTAACTGCTCTTGTATCAAATGTATTATTAAAAGAGCTTTATTCTCATCCTCTCTTCTACAAGCTGTACTGAATACACTGCACTGAGCAAACAGGAATCCACAAAAAAACTAAATAAAAAAAGCATACATGTTGTAAGCTACAGCATCTAGACGGAAAACATATCAAATATCATAGAAAGCCAGTCGCACACAGGTTCGATCAAGGGAACCTCGACACAAACAAACTTTGTGGAGAAATCTTTCGAGACGACCTCACTTTACAGATGCATTTTGTTCTTTTCACAATGTCAGCTAAACTAAACAATATGGAAATGGGACATCATGTTACACAAGGAAAATAAACTTGAATTCTCAAAGGGTATCGGGAGGAAATTTAGAGAACTAAATGTGCACAAAACTTTCTCTGCAAAGAGCCCTATATTCAATAATGAAGAGAATAACAGAATGTGAAATGAACATGCTGAAACAGCATCTTTAGAATGTTTCCTTCAAGCTTTGTGACATCCAGCTCTTCAACAAAAGGGGACAATTATTATAAGCTCAATTTATGAATCATATTCTTTTTAGGTTCAACACTCAGCTGTCAATATACGGTGTAAGCTAATTGAAAAGTTATTTAAAATTTAGGGGAAACATGGGACAACAACAAATCGTTTTCATAACGAATTCTTAGTTTTTAAAAGAAAACAAATTTTTTTAAAATATAAAAGAATAAAATCACCCTCCTAAGAAGCATCAAAGCACATTCATTCCGCACACTACACTTTATCATCTAACAGACAGGTACGTGTGAACGAATGTGTTTCATGAGAGTTTAAATGTGTTGCCCATAGCAACGGTAAACTACATCATGTCCAACTGTGCATTTCCAAGGAACTCCAGCCAGGTTAGAAACAATGGTATGCTCGGCAAACATAACCGCCGATAAAGCAAACAGAATCAGACAAATTTGTGTTGGTATTAGAATTTTACTGCTTCTTTAATGAGGGAATACTTTAATAGATAACCCAATCAATTGATTCTGACTAAAGAATAACAAATATACACTTTAGAATTAAAGCGTTGTAAAGTTGCATGAATTATTACAATGAAGGCAATATTATTTGAAATATGGAATTGATATGGTCTCGATGTCAACTTGATGCTTTAGACTATACAAGGAAAAATGCTCAACAATAAATGCACCAGTTGCAGGAATATGCAAACACCTATTAAAGATCCCCGTCAATTTGATTTATAAACAAATAATTTTTTGTACAATTCTTATGGGGATAAAATTCACATCTACAAAAGCATGATTTCATTCATCCCAAACATTGAGTGAGTATATGTAGATATTAGATTAGGGAATAATTTGGCCGCATGCCTGTTTTAATTATTTATTTTACTGCATCAAACCCTTCAAAGACCAAATCAAACTGTAGGGGTCACGTAATGGATTTATCAAAGCACAACTTCAGAGACCTTCCCCAAGAAGCCTAACTATAAAAGCCAATATTTACAACGTTGACATTGGTTTAGCTCCCTGGTCAGACGCTCATTATCATGAATAATTAGCAAGAGGTTTCTTTTCATTTCACTCACCAGCTGTGAGCAATCAATAGTGAAAACAAAAGGAGACAACAATACAAAAGACCAAGTCCACAAACACTCAATGTCAGGATCAATAATACGATACGCTTGTAAACATTGCCTTATTACTACATTTGGAAAGTGGACATTTAAATCCAGGGGCCCTGAAGAGGACTTTAATCCAGGGTTAGGAAATACAAGTTATGAAAGAGGGTACACATAACTTCAGAAGCCCAGTAGTGGGCCTGAAGACCCAAAAGAGCTAAATTTACTTTGCCTCTATTTGCTGAGTAAGTACAAGCTCAATGATTGTGTAATCGAGTTCAGTTATATGGTTTAATTTACAACTTTTGGAATAAACAATAAAAACCAGTACTGTAAACCATACCTCAGAAGAGTCAAATTATTCCTACATGATCCTGCTAAATGAAGCAAAAATCTTATTTCTGGGTCTAATAAGAACAGAAAACACACATCGAAATATGGTGTCAAAAATTTAAAAAAAGATTTACATTTTTCTGAGCACTGTATTTGTCAAAATTTAACGCAAAAATCTTATTTTGTTGATTTATGTCAGAGTCTTTATGAATTGTTTGTAGTTTACATGTAAAATACAGATCATTCCATCTTTCGCCTTGACACATATACCCCTCCCCTTCTCCTTCAATTCCCTCCTCCCCCCCCCCCCTAACACAGAAGAAGAAAAAAATCCTCAATATTACAATCAATTAATGTCCAAGGTGCATGTACATGGAAACAAATAGATATAAAATTTGACAACATTTTGCTTTCTCGTACAGGAAGGCGAGATTAACACCATGGACTCAGAGAATAAAGAAAAGCAAACAACGCTTTTGGACAGATCAGGTGCTCTGCTCAAATATGCTCAATAATCTAATGAATATTGACACAAAATAGCACACAATTTGCAATTACAACAGTTGTATCATCATGCACATATACATATGCTCATGTACAGGTACAGCATGTTGGAATAATGAAGAGTAAACTGTGGCCGGGCACAAGAAGCCAAGACGACATCTCGAGCCAATCTGAGAATTTCGGTAGAGGTACAAATGTACTTATGTGCCACAGGCATCGGGAGCTTGGCGGATAAAAAGGCAATATGTATGACTGCAATATAAACTTATTTGTAGTCATACATGTACAAACAAAAATATAAAGATTCATATTGTATTCTCTGCAGTGTTCATACATCTTGCAAGTACGTACACTGTAGGTTAGGACTATTCTACAGTAATTGCAGAGCTACCAACATTTAACAGCAACAATCAGGGAGATTGTGGAAGAAATCCAGTAGATGTCTATAAAATGCACACAACCTAATGGCATCAATGTTTCCATAATCCAGGAGATTGCTCAAAAACATGCATTTATTGTGGCCCATTTCCAGGAGTCTCCTGCGGAATCCAGGAGACTTGGCAGCCCTGTAATTGCCGTGTCTGACACTGAAGACTACAATGTCTTTTTATAGTTAAAACCTTAACCACAAAGGATCAAGAGATTAAGATTAGGAGGATTACAAGCAGTTATGTGTGTTTAATAGATGTGTACTAATCCTGATTAATCCCCTACTAAGGATTAAAGTGAACAGATATCTTGCCTCAAACACGATTACAGTAAAATATTGCTTACAATGCAGGCAATTAGATAGTATAGAGAGTAACAAGAAATGGAAAAGGTGCAAATATTTGATCATCTCATTATGTGACATACATGCGCTAGACACATGGAAAAGGGAAAATTCATTTGATGGCTCAGGCATTACGTTGCCATGGTAGCAAGGAGATTGTAATGTTTGTGCAGCCACAAGATGTACTATGTACATTACATACACAGAGCTGGCATACTCATGTGAAATCAGACAACTAAAAAAATAGACCTTCTTAAATATCATGTCTATGGTTAATTCCGCTTGTTATCTTAAATATTTCTATTTCGGAAATGTACAAAAAATAATAAAATAAAGAATAGTACTATACGTCAACTCTGTGTGTACAGCAATAGAAACAGGTTTGGGCACAATGTTGGATATCAAACTCTGGAGGAACTAAATGACTGCCCTCTTGCAGAGAATTGTATACTGTAATACAAAGAGGTTGTACAATTTTGTAGACATTATCGAGAGAGAGAGGGGGGGAAGGGGTGCTGCAGTCTGGCAATCCCTGATATGTCAGGTAAACTTCTGCCCTGACCCATCAGCCTCAACAAAAAAATATACAATTCATAAGCGGCTACACATGTACTTCTCTAGGTTCAATGGAGATTTCAGTTTTTAGTTTTTACTACAGCTAAGAAGCGTAAACACTACGTTGGTAAACAAAATGATAATGAGTGTTTGCACTGGCAAAAAGACNCTCATTACACATGCTCAACACTTTAACTGGAGCGGGCATGTTTCAATCAGTATTCAGCCCTGGTAAAAATGTTCCAATGACTATTATATTTAAGAAGTATAAAGAAAACAAAATGAAGATCTGTTGTGAGGTGTCATATCATGAAATTCAATGATTGATAATCTGAAAATTAGACAGAATGGGTCTAGATTTAGCTATGAGTATAATCAAAGAGAGGATATTCCAGAATATCAATCTTGTAATGATCTGCAAATACTGATGCCAAATACATACTTCCAAAACTAGTACAAGGTACTTCATAAACTACTCTCTACTATAAATGTGGACAACATTTTGAAAAGTGTGAGACAGGCAAACAGTATACAGCATTAATAATTAGATTTTGTACGGAAATACATTTTTTTTTAATCTGAAGAATACCCAACTAAACAGGATAAGGTGGATGGGAGGGACAATTAAAAAAAAGAAGATACAGAGTGGATAAATTGAGTTATTTTTTATTTAACCCTCTTAAGCATTGATTATGATGTTGTTGAATATATGGAGATGTTACAAATAGATGACAAATTTCTACACTATTTTTTTAGAATGGGTGACCTACAATCCATTAAAACCAATTTGAATACACGCATGAAATTTCAAAACAATATTCATGGAAATAGTCTAGATTGTAAAAAAAAATCCGAATCATTTGTAAAAACACAGAAAATTAATTGAAAAAAATATAATTAAGTGAGTAAGGCTTCAAAATTGTAAGTTCATTTGTTTTTCTTAATTATTTTCTCTATCTCAATTAGGGTTAAAAATTTTAAATGTACACAGGACTATAAAACATCACATTTTACATTAGAACCGATATAACTAAAGACACAAAATTGCAAGGGTCAGCCTAGATTTAAAATAAAAATAACATTGTTGATGATACATGCAGACATTGAAGTGGTGGTATTCTATCTAAATAGAATTTTCATGTATTTCTTGTAAATTCAAGCATTTCCTCCTCAGCCTTTAGTGTACCCACTTCTCGAAATAAAAATGAAATAAAATTTCAATCTCAAAACCCCCGAGTCCGCTTCAAAACAAAAAGTTCAGCATTTGTTCAATTGTATTGTTCTCTTTTTTCTTTCTCAAACGTTAACCCCTCTTCAATATCAAATTAAGGGAAATAATTTTGTACCTTGAGCAAAGGTGAACTTTTAAATCGTCCATAATGATTTGCTCTTTCCCACTTAGATTTTAGGATTAGCCGCGGAAAAGAGGCAAGTGAAGGTAACTGCACACGAAAAGGCACAACCGGGACTGAGATTTCTAATGAATAGCAGACGTTGTTTTATTTACCTGGATCACTCGTTCGAGTCGTTCTTCTCTATCAGACATTTTTACTCCCCAATCTTACTCCGATAGTTCATATAAAATCTGGTGTGGTCAAAAGAAGTACCAAACAACGCTCATTTGAACATTGTCACTCGCAAATTGCCTGATGATTTTGGCGAAGTCACCAAGGAAAAAATGTATGAGCAGCTGTCCGATATCCGGTACGTCACGTCAACACCCCGGGCAGTTGCGGCGCAAAAATTTACAGTACACCGCAGAGAATAAAAAAGAGATGCAAACTGACGGCTGGAAAAATCCTCAAAATGGCACAGATGAGATTTTGATGGACATACAGGGATACGAGCAGACTGATTAGAAGCTGATATACGGAAAATGGGTGCAGATATACGTCTGCCTCTTTCAGATTCAAGCCAAAACACCGGTGAATCGGCCCCCTTTCCCACGCTCTTTGCACCCAAGGAAAATCACCTGCGAGTGTGTGCGATTTGCATGCATTGAGGCCGCCTGCGCCTGTACGATCGGCGAAACGTATCGGGTCAAAGGTCGATTTACGGGAGGCGGTACCCACGCGGCCCCCAGCAGATTCTTGAATTCAAGCGTTCCGTTGCATAGCAACGAGTTAAGAAGTTGAGCAAAGATTGGCAGAAGCCGGATAGCTAACAATATATTTACCAACTTTTTCCTGCCGAGCATGTTAGTGCTGCACTTGAGCACAAAAGTAAATCTAAAGATGCATCTAACACATAATCATTTAGGAACTTCAGGCTTGAACTAATCAGTTTCAAAGCCACAATTAGATAACAAAGTTATGCTAGCAATTTTGATGTAAGGAAGCTTTTTGGGGACCAAATTTCTTAAATCAGATTGTGAGATTTATTTAACAATTACATAACGTGTAACACTTTAAACAGGAGAGGAGAAAGGTCTGAAGAGTCCTGTAAGGCACCAAATAGGTTTCAAGTATATCCCTTTCATTCATGTCCCTGGGACTCTGGTGTTCATTTAGAGTATAATCATGAATATTCATTAGATCAAAAGAAAACTTCATGAATGGTTCCCGTTTCACCCTGCACAACCTCAAGTTCAGCTATTCAATATATCACTCTGAGCAAAAATAAAACGTCTCACATTTCGTTCATTTCAGGAATTTTAAGGGCAAATGTGTCTATTTTTAAGCAAATTTTGTTTTAAGCAAACTTTTTTTTTTTTTTAATATTGTCTGAATGTTTTGCTGTGATTATTTATTTGAAAGGAAATTTCATTGTACTGGTAAATTTGCCCCTAATCTTTAAAAATTTTAAATTATACTTAATCTTGATTTTCTTTTTAATCAGATCAACTTTACCACAAATTTGTTTTAAAAAAATGTTTAAAATTAAACTTATAATTAACATCAATAATTGAGAAGATAAAGATGAAAATAAAATAGATGATAATTCTCATCGAATAACACATAATTTTTATATCAATCCTTTTCTAAAAAGCCTGAAATTTAAAAAAAATGAAAGGCGAATGTGTAAACAAAAACGGATAAGCGTTATTATTGTTTGTTTTGTTTTTTCATTAAACATTGAATTGCTAGTATATGAAATGAAGACTAGATTTGTTTTAAATTGAGTGGTCTTTAATTACTTTTCATTTGATCACACAATACATGTACACTGTAGCATTTGCATTTCAACCTCAATATTAATAGAAGCAGACATTAAATGATGTAGTCATTCAGTATTGTAGAGTTGCAACATTTAAAAAGAATTAAATACATCATGAATGGACACACAAGAAATTTGATTTTTATAAAATGTAACACACATGAAGGCCTTTTTGGCATTGAATGAAACCTCTTGTATACTCATATTTTTATCTTTTTTTTTCATTTTCAATTATGATCTAATTCTTTATTTTCTACAACATTTGATACAATGTACATAGACACTTGCAAAGAAAGATAAAGTGAGTAAAGTCTTCAATGAATGATTGGTGATATCTATTTCAATATTTTCAATACATTTACCAATATTTAAAAAAAGGGGTCTGTTGAAATAGCAAGTTTTTTTTTTGTGTGTGTACACAGCTCTATGGGCATTCTAAAGAGTGACAATTTAAGCGAATACAAGTCCATAAATGAAAGATCATGTTCAAAATGTCTATAAAAGCCAAGAGAGGTCAAATAAAAATGAATGTAGATATGTGATAAGCAGAATTACAGATACCTATGTGATAAGCAAAACTTGCAGAATGCAAATTATTCTGCAACAAATTTAATAACATGAAGTCTTTAATTCTTTTTTCAAAACATTTCTTTTAACTATAATGTTATCAAATTGAATGTTTATTGTCAGAAAGTGTGTTAAAACGTTGAAAATTGTCAGGTTGCATGAAAATTAAGGATTTTTAAATATTTGATGTGTTGCCAATGTAAGGATTTTTTTTTACACCTACAGTGATTATCTTTATTTAGAAAATTATCTGCAAAAACATGCAAATTGTAGCAAAATATTGGTCGGATTTGGTGTAAAATATTTTACTCTTTCTTCTAACACATCTGATATATTTTTAGAGCCCTGCATCAAAAGTTATAGAGCCAGAACACAAAATACGTTGATCGTCCTGACAAGAAAATACCAACAAATATAAAATCAACAATGATTTTAAAGAATTTTACATTTGTATGAAAATAATTTTGCCACTTAAATTTACATTGTAGATTACTTACGATCATTGTTATGCAAATAGTGAAGAGTGGCATACTCTCCCCATTCAAACTACAGCAACATGATATCTTCCAAAACTGGGCAATAGAGGGCGTTCTTCATGCTGAACACTTTCTTATGAAAATTCAGTCTCCTTGGAAGTAAATGGTGAAGTGTTTTGGGTCCAATGTGTCAACAAACACACATTCAGGGAGCAAGATTTAAATAATTTACTCATAATTCTCCAAGCACAAACAAAACTCAGTTGCTGTGATATGTATGGAGTCACAAAACTGAAGTTCAGACATTCCTTGTGCAAACAAATCCTGGTTGATTTCATGTGTACCAGTTCAAGCGACATGAATGAAGATCCTCTTCTCATCAAAACAAATAAAGACGATATGCTCGATGGTTCTTAAAACAATCTGCATAACTTCTTAGCTGAAGAGAGGACAACGGGCAAAATAAAAAATCCTTTTTTCATCAGAGAAGACGGGTTCAGTTGACAGTACCACTGCAAAATATCCCCACTATGTCACAACATGAGAAAATGTCACAACATCTGAAAATCTCTCAAGAGATCTGTTTGTTCCAAAGGGACACAGGCTTAACAAATCCACGGAATTGTTTCTGTCTTTCCCTCAGGCATACAAGGATCATCTAAATACGTCCTTCGGGAGAATAGCATGCCTCTATGATATTTACTCCCACATTATGCCCGTTTAATAAAGTGACAATAGCTGCAATAAGTGAGATCCCCCAAAGCGTCAGCGCTTTACTTGTAGTGCAGCGCCATTATTTGCAGCATACCACCTTTAGGGATGAATAGTGATTGTTTTTTGTATGGTTGGCTTGAAGCTTTGAGAACTAAAATGAAATATGATCAGAATCAGATGAATGGTAGCTGTAATAGAACCGTGACGGCTTTTCGGAATCGAGACCAGGATCATGACATTATTGATCTTTGGAAAAGTGATATTTTTTCACATATCCATCTGTTTATGTATGTTCTTGTACTTGGTGATTGACTGAGAAAGTGAGAGGTTTTGGCGAACATTTTCTTTTCTGATATGCTACAGTATGCAATGAAGTGTTCATATTACCCAATTCATAGTCTCTATGAAATGTATAGTGGGTGAAAGCTACACATCCAATCAAAATTTTCCTATAAGAAAAAATCATGAAGGAGGAATTCTAAAAAAAAATATCAAACAGATGTGAGTATTTACATTCATAAACCTGTTCATTCCTGAATGACAAATATGCAAATAAAAGAATCCCCCAGGCTATGGAAACTTTTGAACAAGGGGCTACCCCCTTCCAAAATTGAATGTCATAAGATTGCCCATCATTACATTTACACTTGTGAAAATTAATCAGAAAATTGTTTAAACAATTGTATATAGGACTGCAGGTATTTTCTCTTTTGTTTTTGTTCAGAATATCTGGGATGAGATTGTTATTTCTTTCTGCAATGCACCAATAAATGGTAGAATTTAAGTTTCTACTTTTTCAAATTTCTCTGTCATGTTTATAGTGTATCAGATATTGTTAAAATAGATTTAAATTTCATGATGGGAGAAAGCATGGGAACAGACTGTAATTTTTGAAGATAGTGTGTTTGGTCATTTTTTTTTCAAGTACTTATCTAAAAATTGAATAATGAATTCATTAAATGATATACTCAATATCTCATTCCATATTTCAGAACATTCATGGCGAAGTGTGAAAAATTTCTTCATTAGGCTGGAATTAAACACATTGTCACATTATCATATTGTTATTAATAAAAAATCAAATAAGGTTGTCTGACCTATGTTATTACATGCAGATTGTTAAAACAACAACAAAGAATAGAAAAAAGGGGAAAATTAGAATACAGGCACTATTAAGATAACCATAAATATTTAATTTTCCTGCACAATGTGCCATTTTTGGGTCATATTTATAATTCTACCTTCTTTTTGACACTAAACATTGATTTTGAAGTCTAATATTTTCACAGCTTAGTTTATGCACACCATCAACCATTAAGGTAGCATAATTTAGGCTCTGGCAGTTCCGAATGTTTTAAAAGGAAACAAATAATACACAATGCCTGAGTCTGAAGCACATTGTAATCACAGGGTCTAGACTGTAGACTATCTATTTCATTAATGGGAATGAGTAATTGATTATCCACTGACTGAAAGATATTGAGCATTTATGGGGAATAGGTCTGCACTATCCCAGGGATAAGTATCACTCAAATTAATTGTTTTATTAATGGTAAAATCAATTTTGTGCCACAAATATTTACATCAATTAAATGAGCAAGCAGGAGGTTTTAATGAATGTACCCATTCATCTAAATGATTATTTTTTTAATTTGGGACACATTCGGTTGATTGTCAATGGGATATTGATTTCAGCAAACACAGATAAAATTCCTCACCATTTCATATCATAAAAATCTTAATGTTGCTATAAGAAATGAAAATGGTAGAAAACATTTTACCACTGAGCAAGAAACAGTAGAGCGTGTCAATAATTAATATATTGCACTTGATTGATTGCTATCAATCTAAAAAGCTTAAGAAATCAATAATTGCATACTTGCCAATATTAGCGTGCAGGGAAGTATGACAAATGTGTGATAAGGTGTGTCTTTGAGCAATAGTTTTCAGTTGAAAACAAATATCTTTGGAATCTCTCTATTTTTATATGCAACAGAGACAGGATAAAAATCAAGTATTAGTATGATATTTTTGTTATTTGTTATTTTTTGTTCATTTCAGCCTTATTATTTTACAACAACATTTCTCCTCAAAACAATTTTATTGCTGCCTATTCAGGGCTGGAAAAAGGAAAAGGATGTTCTGGTCAAAACCAGTGATACTGAATTCTAAATCCAATGACTCTCCCCTTTCTTCTTACCAAGAATAGACTCTTGATGGGAGATCTTTAGTTTGAAACTCTTTTAAAAGATGCTCCTACACTTATGTCAAGAAGACAAGAATAAACAAAAGAAATGGGGACGCTACCATTGTTTGTGAAGTAAATAGTTTGGATTCAAAACAAATAAAGAGGCAGCTATACCATATAATACGGACGTTTAAGGTTCAATAGTGTCACTTTTCAGTTACACAATCACTTTGTGAAATCTGAATAGCACATATTTATTTCGTGGGTATATATAATGCAGTGTTCCAAATGCCTATGTGTTCAGTGATATAAGAAGAGCAAACAAAAATAATGGTAAATGAGATTTGAATCCTTAAAATTACAACTAGTAGAAAATCTATACAAACCAGTGCCAGGTATCCTAGAATGTCTTCATAAGTCAAGGGGCTTTAAGTGAAGGAGCTGTGTATTACAATTTTCTGTGTTCTACCAGAAGCATATTTGTACACATTTACAGGAAACATTGGGGGCTGCAACCCTCAGAAAATACATCTGAATATATACAGTTTATATCCATATATACAGTTTATATCCATATATAATTTTCAAGACATTGATTTGAGGGGAAAAATCTGAAATGAAGTCTGACTATGAATCTTAGAAACTAATATCTGAATAAATTAGCAAGGGTATTTATAGAAAAAAAGTCTTTACTTTGAAACATTAGGGGCAAGGTGTCTTTTTTAAATTGACTTCTGTTGTGGGAAAAACAATTAAACTATCATAATCACAAACTAATAATCTTTTATCTGTTCAAGGTTGGTCAACAATTCACCTAGAACGCTACATGGATTGGTGTGGCTTTATAGGTTTTCAAAATGCAATTATTTACATTTTTGCAAATTTTTTTTTTTTTTAATAACAAATTTCAAGTGGAAAATAAGACTCGGAATGAAGTAAAATGTCATAAAACATCTGAAAATGATTTCACAGGTTCATTCAGAATTCTACTGAAAATGGCATTCCAGGGGCCTGTAACATAAAAGATATATGATAAATCTTGCAATTAATTGCATCTCTTTGCTACACATTTTGCCATAGACTTACGATAAATATCTATCGTAATATCTATCATAAGGCCCCTGGTTATATATATATCTCATGTTTTCCTATAATCTTAATTTGATGTATACTTTGAATGGAAAGCAAAAAAGGGGGAGAAAAATAACGAAAAAAAGGTTCAGGTCAGGCCATTTTAGTGGGTGGGTTGATTGAGATCATCAAAACAATTTTTTTGGGGGTGGGGGGAGGCTTATACATGTATCCACTAGAAATCTGAAGAAGATCTTGATTCATGCAGCAAGAAGAAGTGAAATGCACTTGGTAGACTCTTGTTATCATATGCATTTCAGAATTGAGTTGTGACACTAAATATCTTTTAATTTATCCTCTATGTGTATTCCTGGAGCAGTATTGTTGTTTCATTCTTGGATACATCCATTTTATTTGTGATTTCTCAACTATTCAATGAATTCTTGAATGCAATTTTCAATAAAATAATTTATCAAAAAAGGAATGAGGATTTAATATGAAATTCATATTTCAACAAATATTGAAAGCCGTATACAGTTTAGGACATTCTTCTCACAAACTCTTATAGGTTTTCACAATCCTAACCCTCAACTTTCCTTGCACCCTAAACACAAATCCAAAACCTTTGCTCATTCAAATTATACATCCCATCTGTTATCATGTCCAAGGGGCCCTAATACACACTCATAATGGTGAGAGTTTTGGCTTCAGGTTTCCTTGACAACTCAAGCCTACCTGCTGATGTCCCCATGGCAACGCAAAGCTATCCCAGTGGTTTGCATTTGGGACAACCTCGGGATAATTGGAAGTAGAATTGGAGTATTTTGCCTTTCCTAACTCTTTTCAAATCGAATTAGGTTGAACAGAGGATTAGTTTCACACAGAGTTTCGCACTCTACAATGGAGCAATTATAAGGTCTAAACTAAACCTTATGTAAAATTTGATACACAACTGCAATTTCAAAGCGGCAATCAACAAACTCTGTCCTGCCTCTGTCCGATAAATCTTAAATGATTTTCCATATTGCCATAACTTTCCAATAATAGCTAACGTTTATGCTTCTATATCGTGAGCAAACAAGTATTATAATTTTGGTATAGTTTCAAAAGATTGTAATTTTTATGTAACATTATATTTTTGGTAGCAATATATCCAGCAAGAAAACTTGGAACTTACTGATAAAATGTAGAAAAATAATAGGCGGGTTTACTAATAGATGCAAATTTTAAGCATACCTTTTAGCACAAAGGTTGTTCTTGACAACCCTAAACTTGCCCGAGGCTTGCCCGACATAGCAACAATTAATGTATGCAAACTGGATTCCAAGTATTGTAGTCTTATTTTTATCAAACAGTTAAAGGAATGCCATGTAACTAGGTTCAGTGGCAAGAAAAGCACATTAATTTGAATATATATTCAAGCAAACCCACCTATTGCGATGAGAAAAGGCACAATTAGATATAAGAGAGAAAAATGGAAAAGACTGCACCAAAATGAGCAATCTCTTTACAATGTACTGCATTGGAGTTATGTTTTGTTATACAGTCAGGATTCGATTACTGTCAAGATTATTTTTATTTCATGAACTGATGTATGCATTATAACCTGATCTTTTGTAAAAGCAAGCCAATGAAACATTTACAAAATTATTATGAACACATAAGAGATGAAATTATGTGAAGACATTAAAGGGGTTAAGGGGCACAATTACCCTAAATATTGAGAGATAAAAGCGTGTTTATTCATAAATTCAAATGACAGGTTTCAACCAGCTCTGGAAGTCAAATGCTTAGAGTCCTAAAGTACTGATGAACTGCATTATTGGCGCTTCGCTATTAAATTGGCATGCACACACAATTGACTAAGCTTTCATTGAATTAATACAAATGAGAGAGAATATTCGAATCCAGTTGGAATTTCAAGACTGATAGTAAAACGGCCCCACAGGTTCATAGAGCAGGGAGAAGAGACAGCATTAAAATCTCGCAACTGTCCAAATTATATCACCGAAGACACCAAATTCATTCAGAATAATCCTTGAGATGGAAAAACAAAAGAGGTCCCGCTTCTCAAACATGACACGCTGAGGTTTGGAGGTATCCTTGTAAGGCCTCTACCACAAGAGAAAGCGTTCCTAAGATACATGCAAAATATAGATCACCACAAGGCAAGTCCAAAAGCTAAAGAGTTCACAAAATGGCAATTATCACAATAAAAATATCATGATACCCTTATAAACTTCCATCCTAATTTAAGAATGGCCCACGTGGCTGATGCCACATCAGTATTCATGTAAAATAAATAATTAATTATTCAATCAATGAACACAAGGATCTAACTGAAGGTGAAATTTATTTACGAATGCTATTAAACATCATCAACAATCTTCTTGATTCAATTCCATTGTCATGGACAGATAATTGAATAATAAGTTTAAACCTTGAGGGTTAAAGGGAAATAATTAAAGTTTTTATTTCATCATTTTTTTCCAATATTTTGTGAAGGTAATATATCAAACAATGACTAAATATGACTAAATTCAGTGGAATTTCAATATCATGGTATTTTGATATCTCAAAATTACATGCAGCCCTAATGGGTATCTTGTGTCAAGAATATGGAATAGATAACCTGTAAAGTTATCAGACAGAATTTCTTTTTTGATAAAAGACATATTCTAAGTCTGTGAAGAAATCTGCAAGCACTATGACCAAAGGTCAACTGTCCAGACACTTTTAAAGAGAGGGACTAAAAATGATGGCCAAAGTCCAAAGACTGTATTGTAAAATATTCTATAAATCATATTGACTTTTAAATCATAATGCAATTTACAGGTCTAGACTAAAGAGTAAAATACTTGTTCTGTAAAAGATTTGTTGCAGGCTTTGATTTTCTTTAATATTCAACAAAATATGGAAAAATATATGATACAATAATACAATTTAGGAAGTACATAGATTTCAATCTATCAATTTTGAAGGGCAATATCAGAATCTTTTGTCATTATGATTTTTTTCCCACTGAACCTTTGAATAGAGGCAACAGAAAATTCCTTGACGAGGACAAAACAGAAACATCTTTGGACGGCTTAGAATTCCACACTTAAAAAAAGGTAGCAACTTTTAGAGAAAGTAGACACTTCTGACTTTGGATTTAATGGGATGATTTGTAAGCGTAAAATAGTTGATTAAATAAACACAGCTCAAAGCACAACCACTGGAAACTACCTCAAAAATAAACACTGGGTTCATTTTCTGCAATTTCTGTAAAGGAAAGAGGCACAAACAATTGCTTTTTATCAAGTTTCAAAAGTTGATACCTCTCAGCACATTCCAATCTGATTATCTTTCTTTTCTTTTCTTCTTTGTTTGATCTATTGTTAGATTTTTAATACATCAATCCTGGAATATATACATGTATAATAAAGTTAAGTATTGTTCCACTGTAGATTAGCAAGAATTCTGCTTCTCATTTTGTTTCCCTGATATAATCTTCAACAATTGCTGGAGACAAATAGGCTTACAATTGGTAAAGGAGATGAAAAAAAAAATTGTGAATGATAGAATTTAAATTTTTTCACATTTCAAAGGAAATTTTATTTGCCTTCTGAAATCAAGATATTTGCAATGCCATTTAAAGTCGTGCACATTTTGTTGTCATACTTAAATAACAACAAACTTGCAAGACTTTAAATGGCCAAATTTTGTGTTCGACATTCAAATAATAACAAGGTTTACTGACCCTCTTATTGGCTGGAAAAGAAAAACAAATAATTCATGTTGAAGGTAAACGACAAACCAAAAATCAATTCCTTTTGTGTTTTATGACTTTCACAACAATAGGGTCGAATCAATACTGCATGTGGTTTAATACAAAAGAAAATGAAAACAAAAGAGGTAAATAAATCAATCTAAACGACGCTCATCACTAAGAGAATACATTAAGCGTCAGGTACATGTAAATATTTACACTCTCACAATTGAACTAATTGATTTGTACTTATTCTTCAGACATTGAAATGTCAATTGTTGTTCGGTTGCAAATTAGCAAGATTTTGTTGATACAAAGTTCCAACTTGCATTGCAAAGGCATTTGAGTCTTTCACTAATTATGTATTTTAGTAAAACAGAAAAATATCACTTGAGGTTTATGTACACGTAGGCTTTTCAACTTTGTTGTTGTAACATTTTCAGTCAGATTCTCGTTTCTATTCTATTTTCTCCTATTTATAAAATCAGTTTCAATTGAAAGAAATATCATTAAAACATATTCAACTAGTCTAGTGGAAACAGACACAGACCAGACCAAATATTCTATTTTCATAATGTAATGTATTTCTCGATCATTCTCTCTTCCCTCATGCCCTTACCCACTTCAACCAGGGATCATTCCAAATCTATCTTCTTTTTTTTTTGGAAGAGCTAGCAGGAGGTAAAGTAGAATACACACATTATTCATGATAAATCATTTCAAACATTCCATGAAATTGGATTTATCAATAAATGGAAATGGTTCAAGGATTGGTTAAATTTATGCAATGAGTGATAAACTGAATGATGAAAAGGACACAAATATTACAAAATTCATACATGTACAAGGGTCCATAAACTTCTTAGAAAGCTCTCAAAGTTTTGAAAAGATAAATAGAATGCTGTAAACCAAAGGCTAGTGTCAACGGAGTTCAAGCATGAACTTTCAAATGTGAAATGAATAGTTCAAGTAGAGGTCAAAATATTGGCAATTGTATTTACACACAGATCAGCTGATCATCAGCTGATTGCATCTGATCCTATCCCCCCTCCCCTCACCTCCTCTTACCCATCATCAAGGAACACATACAGTGGTCATAATAAAGGCACCTGGGAATTTCCACCATCATCATGCAAATTATGGTCTTATGAGGGCGCTATGTCAAATTCAAGCACAGTGTCCTGTTTCTGCATGGACAAAAATCAGACAATAGTAATTTACATAAGGAGTGATGAACTGAACG
>BQKZ01003113.1:13433-27863 GCA_036244855.1 Temnopleurus reevesii
AAGAGTATAACCCTTTATGTCCAACAGATAATGTTCATTTTCTTTTAGCCATGTTTCAGACAAGCCTATCAATGAAAATTGTTCTTTAAAACAATTTAGGTATAGAGTCATCTGATCAAAGTTTTTTTTTAGGCTACGACAATTCATGTGGATCATTGAAAGGTTTTTACCGTTCAAGTGTTTATTTGTGCTTAACTCATTGGGGATAAAACAAGGCGAATCAAATGACAATCTATCGTACATCATTGGAGATAATTAACAATTTATACTTTTCCATGCGTATGTAACGTTGAAACTCATTTGGTAGTATTTGACTTTTAAATTGGGCAAGATGTATGAAAATTGATCTGTTAGTTTAAAAAGATGGCACATCAATAAAGGCTGTTTAATAAAAAAAGACCCCACAATTGGATCTCGATAACAAAAAAAAAAGAAGATATTCATGGTCAATGCTTCTTGGAAGTGCGTAAACACAAAAACTTGGATCTAAATTATTTGCCCAATCGGGCAAGTGACAATCTCATTATCTTTCCTGATAGCAAAATTTTGTTGCTCTGGGCATGTGGGCAAGTAGGTATGTAAATCCTTGCAATACATATAACTTTCTTGTCCCTAAGCTAACGATGTGAAATGAATTACTATCATAGTCCGGGTTCATGGTGTAGTGGTTCTGACTCTCGCTTTTCAACCAGAGGGTCACCGGTCCTAATCTCACACCTGGCATTAATTTCCTTCAGCAAGAAGTTCATTCACATGGTGCTGCACCCAACCCAGGTGAGGTGAATGGGTACTTGACAGCAATATTAATTCCTGGAACTGCCTGGTGTGCTGGTGAATGCCAGGCTAAAGCCAGGGTAATAATAATGCAAAGTGTCGTGGGCACTCAGCAGAGTTGATATGTTTGCCATTTAACGTGCATTTACAATTATCATTGTTCAAATTATTTTCCCATACAGATTGGATTCTTCCTTCTTGGGTTGTCCAACATGTTGCCTTATGCCATGGTCAGTGCAGCAGCCAACTCCATTGCAAGAAGGTCAGTAGTGCTAGGGAGATTTTAAAAGACAGGAGTCACAACTCAGAGTGATGAATGAGAAACATAAATAATACATAAATAGAGCAATCCTTTGATGTACAAGGTTCAAACTCGTAAAATGCAATCGGGAGTAACTGAATGATACAACATCTTTATTCAAATACCAGTACTCAGTAAATCTTCTTCACCCTAATATTTTCCCTTAACAATAAATGACATTAAAAAGTTGTTTTTTTTCTTTAAATATTGAATATTGAATATTGAATTTTTGAAACTTAATGTTTCTCATGATAAAGGTTTGGATTAGTTCTGGGAGAGGTGCCAATTCAGATATTGCATTCCTTTGTGAGCTCTTAAAACTATTCCTTTAATACAGTTGTTCAGTTTGTTTGAGTAAAATTGACCCAGAATTTATGTATTTATTGCAAGCGTACATGTAAGTGATGAAGGCTGTTGTCTTTTTTGCCAGCACACCTTCTCACAAAAAATCAATTTGACTTGAAATTGCCTGCATGCACAAAGTAGAAATAATGTTTGCCTAGCACTGAAAGCAGTCTGTAGAAAGGGTTGTTGGTCAGCCTTTGGTTGTAATAGTCAAACTAAGATATTCAAGAATATTGCCATGAATCATTTCAAAATTTAAATGCATGTAAGTTTAGATATATTGACTCATTTCAGCCTTACTGTTACCGTACATTTAATTACAATCATGACCAATGAAGGCATTTGATGACAAAATTTTCCCGTATTGTTCTGTTGGCAGTTATCACAGGGAGGGCTTTGTAGCGACTGTCTATGGAGCTATAGGTTCTACAACAATCATTGTCAAATGTAAGTTCAACAATCTGACAGCTCACTACAACACCCATAAAAGACCAATTGATACAGAATCTATCAATTGAAGAACCCCTCCCCCCCCCAGAAAAACCCAAACAAGCAAACAAGCAAACAAACAAACAAACAAACAAACAAACAAACAAACAAACAAACAAACAAACAAACAAACAAACAAACACAAAAAAATGAAATTAAAAGATAACAAATTGTTTGGTTGTCTTTGAATGGCATTTTTTTAATAGTGTCTGGCTGTCTATAAAATGTTTCTAATTATTAGGTTTATTATTTGTTATTTTTACTTTAGGAGCACATTCCATGTGAAAACATTTTGACTTACATGTAGTAAAGTTATGAGCGAGTCAAAAGTAAAGAAATATCTTGAAATGTCTTCATGTTGCATTTCACATGGTTTCCTATAATTTTGGTGTGTATTTATTGTTTGAGCGAAAAGTGAAAAAAAGGTATATAACCCATTTTCAGTATGTTGGTTGGTTAAGGGCCACCAAACGATTATTTATATTTGACCTATTGTGAAAAGAGATGCATAGTATGGCTTGATCAGAAATTCATATGAGAGATTATTGATAGACCTGCATTTACCTAGTATAATTTTGTGTTGGGCATTTTTGTACAATTTGTACAATGCATTAGATTTGGGATGAAATAACACAGTATTTTTGTTTTCTGTTGGAACCTAATTTCCAATATGTGTTTCATCTGTAGAATACATATGGTTTTTGGACAAAGAAACATGTTTTTGTTTCCTGTTTTTATTTTCTTGCAGTGCTTAATACATTTGTATTGACCAGAGTCTCCTACACAGTTAGATTTAGCACAAACACCCTGGCTATTCTGTTAGGTAAGTTTCCTATAATGATGCAGTATAAAAAATTTTTGTAATAAAAGTTGGTCATTGGACAATAGGTCCATACGCTGTCTATTGAACTTTGCAGACACTACAATCAAAAGCAGGTTCCTATTTGAATAGCATTACAAAGGAGCTTTGAATTGGTGTTCAACTTAATTTCACGGAAATAGATGATATTGTGTTGCATTCGTGTCGGCTATGACTGAAAAATTTGGCGTGTGCAATCCTTATTTTCTTCGGAAAATAATCCTACCATTGAAGAACTATGAATATGTTTAGAATTATTTCATATTGTCCAGGGAATAACTTTAGTTTTCACATTTGATTAGCAGTTTTAGACAATGAGAAAACATTTCCAGCAGTTTACTGTGTAGTTCTATGTGAAGAAGTTTCTAAACAAAACAGATTTTGTTTAGCAATCATAAAATGCATAGCAAATTGTGATAAGGTACCAGGAAAATATTCCCTGTTGTCCATACAATTTAAGACAGGCCACAACAATAACCATATGCCTTCCTAGTTTGAAAGCACAAACGCGAGACTTTCGGTGTGTGAGTGCGCAGAGCATGATACAGGGTATGCAATGTGTGACTACATCACACACATGTACAGCATTGCCCTATCCTCAGTCATGCAGACACACAATGAGACACACAGTGCATACCCTGTATCACTCTCTGTGTATGCGCACAACGAAACCCAAGGGTCTGTTTTAGCAGACTAATGCCTTCCAGTGAGTATTATGACTTTTGTACATAATCATTAACTTTGCTAATGAGTTAATGGGAAGCCAGCTGGTTGAAAATGAATTTCAGTTTCTATGTTATATTAATTAAAGATGTTCTTCTTTTACTTCCTCTTCTTATATGTACTTGAATAGGTATAGCTGGTGTTGCTTTTGCTCCAAATTTCATCTACGCAATATTTGCTGTGGTAAGATTCTTGTTTCATTTCTCTTTGAAAAATTACTATGGTGCACTTATGATTGCAAACATTAAAGACATTGTCACACATTGCAGTTGCACAATTTAAAAGATTCTCAAACCAAGCAGTCTGTCCTATCAAAATATATTCAGATAGATGAAAAATCAACAGAGGATCCAAAAATAAAAAAGATTATTCATTCACTATCAAGATATCTATGTACATTGAATTAAAGCGTCAGGATGACGCATAATTCCTGTACAAAGCCTATGGAGGCGAGGTTTTAGATTTTCGCTTGTTTCAAGCACTAAACATTGATTTTAAAGCCTAATATTTTCCCAGTTTTATTAGTTAATATGCACCATCAACCTTTCAGATAACCTCTAGGATCTGGCAGTTGAGAATTTTTTAAATGAAAACATTGGCTTTAATTCTTTGTGAGAATTTTTGTTTGTATAAATTGTATGTGTTCTATAAATTCCATTATAACCCTGTGCTAACTGACTATATGACTAAGGGGGTGTTGCTCAAAATCAACTGCAAATCAACTGCAACTTTGCAAATTGTAACGCGCATTTTCATACGCGAACGGTATGCGCGTCTAGCTAGACGCGCATAAAACAATGATTTTGATTGGCGCGTTCCGATCAACTGCAACTTGCGATCAATTGCAACTTTTGAGCAACACCCCATTAGTTCTTACAGGGAGGGGGTGGGGGGGGGGTCAATTTGTCCCTTGTAGAATACACATTGCCTTGGTTTCCTATGCATTATCTCACCAGAATGGATAAAGGTAAAACATGTATTTTCGTATGAAGTGGTGAGAAACTGTAAACTTTTTTTCCATCCATACTTTAGTGTTTAATTAATTATGTGCAGTTCATTTTTAGTTTCATTTTTACTCATCAGTTTCCATCAAAACAGAATTAAAATCTGCCTGTAGGTTAGTTAATATCTAGTTTCACTTTCCATTATTATTGAATTACAAAATCTCTTAACACATTTTACATTAAGCTCTTAGAGGTATAGATCATTATTGTCAGGGTGAATGAATAGAAGTATTCACTAATTGCCTTACATGCATCAGGATACTGAAAATAACGGTCAGGCAGGATTCTTTTTAGCAAAGGCAAAGCTGCTTGCTCGACCTTGGCGAGAATAAAAATAGATAATTGCATAATGGTTGGGGAAAAACACTAAACTTAAATCCAATCTGGGTTTTGCAATTAAGGCAGATTATAGTGAAAACCTGTCTTTGTTTCATTTTTGTGCCATTTTTAAACTTAAGTTCTAATTTTTTAAACAATTTTTCTTTGAGCAGATTTGTTCACTGAAGCTAAAAAATGCAGTTAAGTTTCAAAAGCACGAACGCAACCACAAGATATCCAGACCTTTGATCATAATTTTAGTTTATTTAATTCATTATTTCATTTACTTTACAAATGTAATAATGGGCTTTGAACCTTTCTATACAATATGTTGAAAAGATTATTTTTGGTGAATCTGTCAAAGAATTTTTTAATTTAAGTATACAACTGCAGGTCTTAATTATTTATTTCATGCCTAATTCTTTTATCTTTGTATCTTTTGCTTACACTGTAACTGTTTTGAATTTGCCAAATGAATGAATAATAATACTGATAATAATCTTATTCCGGAACAGTTGGTATTTCTGTATTCGAACAAAGAACTGGTCGATATGAAGGTCTAAGTTAATAGGAAATAGTGTCGATCTCATGATGTACATTAATAATGAGGTCATGGGTTAATTATAGGATATCCTTATTATAATTGCTTCAATCAGTCGTATACTGTACATGGTCAAAGTTCAATGGCAGAGGGAGTTAATCATTATTTGATAGCATCACATGATATTGACAGATGCTGGGCAATGAGGCAATGATAACTTGTTTGGGTGCCCTCGTATGATATTTTTGAAAATGAGTGTTGAATGGTCAGAAAAGGTTTTTTAGTTGTTTTTTTTAATTCTTGTAAAGCAATTCATACAGATCATTTTGCAAATAAGACTGGGAAGGGAGTTAAAAAAGCTAAATCATGTGAAAATGACTTTTCAGGGTGTTTTTTTTTTTTTTGCTGTGATTTTTCAATGTGAGTGAAAAGTAAAAAAAAAAAAAGAAAAAAGAATTCAAGTTGGGCCAATATCAGAGGGTTAGCCAGTTGACCTAATGTGTGGTCCAATTTGCTCAGTTTCATGATATAACCTCAAAAAGAAGAAAATTATGTAATCAATGCAGATGCTGAGCAATATGAGCCCCCCCCCCAAAAAAATGAATAAAATAAAAAAATGTTTGGATGCTCTCAAATGCTATTTTCGAAAAATGGTATCTGTTGGCTAGAATATTTGTTCAATTATTTTTATCTTATTTTTTTACACACAATTCACACAGTTCATCTGAAATGACTTTTCAGGTTTTCTCTGTGGTTTTTCAATTTGAGTGAAAAGTAAAAAAAAAAAAAAAAAAAAAAAAAAAAAAAAAAAAAAAAAAAAAAAAAAAAAAAATTAAAGTTGGGCTAATTTCAGAGAGGGTTAGCCAGTTTGCGTANAAAAAAAAAAAAAAAAAAAAAAATGAATAGAATAGAAAATGTTTGGATGCCCTCAAATGCTATTTTTTAAAAATGGTTTCTGTTGGCTAGAATTTTTTTTTTCAATTATTTTTATCTTATTTTTTTAAACACAATTCACACAGTTCATCTGAAATGATTTTTCATGTTTTTCTGTGGTTTTTCAATTTGAGTGAGAAGTATTTTAAAAAGAAAGAAAAAAAAAAGAATTAAAAGAAAATAATTTAGGTTGGGCCATTTTCAAAGTGTTGGCCAGTCAGCCTAATATGTGTTCCAATCTGCTTACTTACATAATATAGCCTCAAAAAAGAAAACTACCTTGATTACAGTTTACTGTTTCAATAGTCAGGTTAAACCGAAGTTAACCTCAGCCTAATCATCCTCTTCTCAAAATTTTAGTCTGAAATTTATTCATTACATAGAATATCCAAATTCAAAGGTTACACAAAATACTCTATTTACATAGTTGATATAACTTTGTATAGTCTACATTCATATGATTATTAATGTAAATATTTAATCTTTGAGTATGCAAGCATGAAAATGACTTTTAATAGTCCTGGGTTAAGCGACAGGTGTATTAAATGTTTTATTAAAGTCTTCAATTCAATCCTTAATGGATGCTTAAACTGGCAACATAAATTATTATCCCCTCTATTAAATAGTAGGAAAAAGTTAACTTTAGATACAATACTACCAAAAAGATATTTTGTTACAAAGCTTTGATGAAAACTGCCATGATTAAAGTATGAATAGTGCTTTTTCTTTTTGTTGCCAGTTTAAGGATTCGCTGACTTTAGTGATTAGCTATGTTCAAACTGTGTAAGTGCAATACCACTTTCTACTGGAAATAGGCTGAAAATTCACAGTATGTGCAGGAATCAACTTTAAAGGGAGCCCGATGGCAAATGGCTTCCCAAAATTGCATGGGGCTGCATAGAAAATCAGTTGGGAGAGGACAAGTAAAGATTAAGCCCTGATGTGTACATGTCTTTCTAATCATGTACAGTGTGAAATGCTCATATTTTTGGAATGGAGATATACTGCCAAAAAGTTACTAAAATGTGACATTGTATCTCTATGGGTACTTGGGTTTCTTGGAGTGTATTCATTTGGAAATCTATCAAGTATTTGGGGGTGTTGTCCAAAAGTTGCAATTGATCAGAAATCAGTTGCAAATTGTAACGCGCATGATATGATTTCTAACAAGTCGCGCATGGAACAATGATTTTGATTACCATGTTCCCATCAACTGCAACTGTAAACAAATGCAACTTTTGAGCAACACCCCCTATGTCTTGTACTACATGTAAGTAGTATTTAGAAGCTGAAATTTTTGCTGGAATATTATTTTCACAAATTTTACAACCTTGAAGTTGCTTGAATTAGACTTGTGTACAATGACCTTTCAAAACATAGAAATTACATAAAATTGACAACAGATGGGTATAAAAGATGACATCTTCTCTACATATTGCACGATTAATCTATATTGTAAATAACTCTTTTTTTTTAGCTGAAGATGAAGTGCGTTCACTCTGAAACATGTTCTGATTAAAAAGTTGTTTTTTCTTTGTTTTACTATTATCCCATGCTACATGTCTAAATTTCTCTGAATCCTCTAATTCTCTTTTTTATTTGTTTTTTAATTATTTTTTTTACAGTACTGTTTTACAATACTTATTTACTTAATATAACCGCTCATGAAAGACACACCAAAGTTAGTTACATTTTCACCCCAAGGCCCATTCAAATAAGATTTCTATTTTTAGCATTGATGTCATTCCAACAATGAGGCAATAATACAGATTTTTTTCTTCTATAATGATGAAGTTTTTGATAATAAGAGTTGAAGTTATACATGTAGTTGTTTTTATGATAAGAGTTGAAGTTTTGCATTTAGTTGTCTGGCATCATAGATTGCAAGCAAATACTCTTCTAATGAAAATGTTTGCATGATATTCCTATTTGCTAAGTATTATTTGCTGATTGATAAATTACTTTGGTCAGGGTTATTATGAAACAAAAACCATGTGTGAGATCAATTCTAATAGTTGAAGTTGTACATTAAGTTGTCTGACATCATAGATTGCATTGAATGCAATTAATCTAATGAAAATGTTTACGTAATATTCCTATGTGTTCATTTATGTAAATATTTAAATAAGTTATTAATCTTCCCTAAGTGTTATTTGCTGATTGATAAATTACTATGGTCAGGGTTATTATGAAACAAAAAACATGTGTGAGACCAATTCTAAGAGTTGAAGCTATACATTTAGTTGTCTGACATCATAGATTGCATTGAATGCAAACAAAAGCTCATTTAATGAAAATTCTTGCATAATATTCCTTTGTATTTATTAATGAAAATGTTTGCATGATATTCCTATTTGCTAAGTATTATTTGCTGATTGATAAATTACTTTGGTCAGGGTTATTATGAAACAAAAACCATGTGTGAGATCAATTCTAATAGTTGAAGTTGTACATTAAGTTGTCTGACATCATAGATTGCATTGAATGCAATTAATCTAATGAAAATGTTTACGTAATATTCCTATGTGTTCATTTATGTAAATATTTAAATAAGTTATTAATCTTCCCTAAGTGTTATTTGCTGATTGATAAATTACTGTGGTCGGGGTTATTCTGAAACAAAAATCATGTGTGAGATCACTTCTAAAATTATCAGGTTCAGTCCCCCTTCGATCTTTGACATAATACTCCATGAATTACCCGGTATATGTTTGTAACATCCAGAAAATTACCCAACCTTTTAGAGTAGAAAATAACTTTCAATGGAGGGTGCCAAATTTATGTTTTGAAATGATGACAGGAGTGTCCTTTTGCTGTTTGGCAAGTGTTTGGGTGAAATGAGATTGTTCTAAAAGAATTTTTGAATGTATGGACATAAATTAAGAAGAAAGTCCCATAAATTCTATAAAACTGCCTTTGATGCTCTTTTCTACTCAAAACTACAAGTCACTATTAAAATTTAGCAACAGAATTCAGTTTATTTATTTTTTTTTGTTAGCAGGGCATGGCATTACTCCATACACTTACTTTGTTGTGGAAAGGTGTTCCTAAATTTCTGATTAAAATGTCCAAATCCCTATAATGAAGGAAATTGTATTTCTTAACATTCTTCCTGATACGAAAATTGAGTGTTCAGATACTTTTAGTGGTTTACATATTGCAGAGCTGCCAAATTCACATCTATAGAAATCCTATTATTCTGCATTCAACATCATATTTCCAGAAAATATTAGATTCCATGCACTTTCCTACGGTGTATCTTGAAGGGCCTGTACCTAAAAGAGATATTATAAATTGAAAATTTATCATACATGTATAGATCTGTGGTACACATTTTGCCATAGACTTACGGTTAATATTTATTGTAAGGTTAATTGCATCTTATATGTTACAAGCCCCAGAACTTACAATTATCCTATATTTTCCTGTAAAAAATCCTTCAGATGAAGAAATTGTAGCTCTGATATTGATGGTGAATCAATAATTGTTATGCTAGAATTATTTTCTTTTTATTTCTTTCCAAACAGGTCCTTGTTGGTGCAGGTTATGCATTTGGTGAAAAGTAAGTTTTTAGTATTTTGAAGGCTATTTTAGTGGTATGAATTTTATTGGGGGAATACTGATGTACATGTAGGTGCAATATTGCAACTACTTGTACATAATAATAATAATAATAATAATAATAATTACATTTATAAGGTGCTTTATACAGGTGTTTCAAAGCGCACAGGTGGTCTGTTTAATCATAATACTGGTAAAATAAATCAATACATAGTAAATAATTAATAGAAAACAAAATACTTAATTATGAACTAACTTGGTGTATGCCTCCAAAAATATACTACAAAATTCAATTATAACTGTTCAACAGTTATAATTGAATTTAATTTAAGTTCAATAGGTGGGTCTTGAGAAGGGATTTAAATAATGCAACAGATTCAGCATTGTGGATGTGAGGTGGAAGATTATTCCACAGGGTAGGGGCAATGGAGGAGAAGGCACGGTCCCCATATCGGGTTTTCGTACGGAGGGCCGAGATTGCGTACTATATTTCTTTGGATTTGTGAAAAAAATTCTTTCAATAGGTGAAAAAAATTGTTCGGATGCTCTTGATTCCTATTTTGGAGATAGTGTCAGTTGTTCAGAGAACTATTTTTTATTGATATTTTATTAAACGTATCTGCCCCAATGTATTATCAACTAAAATGTTTTTTTATTTGCATTAGACGATCGAAGGGGAGGGGGAACAAGAAGATAGAGTAAACTGCCTGCATAAAAGTGCATGACATAATATATATGTCATAACTTGTGATCAACAGTTGCCAACTTGCATGATAAATCACTGTTCAATTAAATCATTGAAATATTTACACTTTCTTTCTTTCTTTTCCCTCAAATTTGTTTTGATCTGCTTATCTGTTGTTTCTGCTTTTGATTTAATACAAAATTTAAAATACAAAATCTGGTCTAGACCCCATCTTTAAGAAATAAAATGTTTGCATTTATTGAGAAACTGCTTAATGCTCTGAGATATATGTTACTTTGTCTTGCAGTCTAGCACTGGGCTACCTCTCCAAATTTGACAGTCGGTTGGTGAATGCATGGTCCAGTGGTAGTGGCTGTGCGGGCCTGATAGGAGCAGCATTTGTGATCTTATCGGGTGAGTAGAATCATGGAACCATGATTTGAACCATGGTTTGTACCTTTAAACCTCGGTTTGAGAGTGTATAGTTTTGTGTCAATGAGTTGTGCTGGTTGTAGCTATATGGGTCTCATAGGAGCTCCCATTGTCATCTTTTTGGGTGAGTAGATTCAGGGCTCAAGCTTTGGTTCGAGAGTAAGTAGTTATGTGTCAATGATTTATGCTAGTTGTGGTTTAATTTTATATAGGCCCCATAATTGTAGGAGCTGCATTTTCATCTTCTTTAGTGATTAGATTCAGGATTCTAGCGGTGGTTTGAAATAAGTTTTGTGAACTCGTGGTCAAGTGATAGTGGCTGTGCTGGCCTGATAGTAGCTGCATTTGTCATCTTAACAAGTGAGTAGATTTAGGGTTCAAACCTTACATTGAATTAGGTAGTTATGTGAATGTGTGTTTAGGTGGTTGTAGCTTTGCACGTCTGACTGGAACTGCCTGGATGGGTAGATTCAGGGTTCAAGCCTCAGATTTAAAGTTCTTCTGTGAACACATGGTTCAGTGTCAGTGGCTATGCTTGCCTGATTAGAGCTGCCTAATATTTCGATAAGATTCTGGGTTCAAATGTTGAGAAAATCTTAGATAATGTGTGGTATACATTATAATGTAGTTAGATTTTGTTGAATCCAAGGGAAAACCTTTTATTTTTTTCTCTTTTTTTGTCAAAATAAATTTAGCCATCTTAGACAATTGTTTGCACCCCCTTCCTCCAAATTCAAACCACCGACCCTCTAGTTGAGAGGTGAGATTCAGAACCACTACACCATGGCGATTCCCCAAAGTGAGCTATCGATGCTAAAATCTCACATGATTTTTACCATGTTTTTTTAATTTTTTCAGGATGTTTAATAGAGCCATCACATGACAGAGCAGCTGACCTTCAAATAATCAATTGGTAAGCATTGATAGATCCTTCCCATTCAACTCAGTTCTTGTTCACAATAATGGAAGCAGGAAGTGTTGCTAGAAAGTTGCACTTGATCACAAGATACAGATGACCAGCATGTGCCAATCTCAACATTTGTTTCATGACATGTCAGGAAAAGAGATCCTGAAGGAATGAAAATACATACATGTATACAGCTAAACCTCGTTAGAGCTTTGAAGCTGGTCTCAATCGAGTACTATCTTATGAATAAGCCAAACAAAACAAAATGTCAATTTTTTTAGATTATGTTAAATTATTGATGTATTTTCTAAACTATTTTGACTGTTCCTTTATACTGTAGCTCTCTCTTACTTTCCACTTGTGTTTTTCTATTTGTATATTCCCCTTGCTATTGTCGTTATTAATAAATACATTAGGTATAAGTAATTTTTGTTATTGATTAATTATTATTAGTAAAATTTTGTATTTATCTATTGATATATTTGAACATTATTTATTCGCTCATTTGTATGTATTTTTTTTTTCTTTTACAGGTACAGCTTTCTGTCATGCTGTCCATTTGTGTTTTTCTACTTGATCGCTTACCTTGTTGTGATCATAGAAGTTCCACAAGAGAGCGCCCTCACACGGGTGAATGGGTACAGTGTGAATGCATCACAAGTAACTAGTGAACAAGTGCAAAGTATAGAAGAAGGTAAAATGTAATTTTAGAATGAAATAAGAATTGTTGTTGACGTCCAGCTCTTAGCTACAGTATGCATTGTAAATTTGGTCAATAGTTTGGTAACTAGTATTAGTATACCTACACAGCATTAAGAAATATTTTAGCCAGATGTGTCAACTTATTTAGGAGAGTACTTGACTTACAAGTTTTGTGACACCTCTAGTTCAATCCTGCATGCGTCCTACCAACATTAAAACATGTGAGAAGCTGCTTCCCTGTTTGGCGTCCAGCAAGACAGGCCTGGATAGAAAACATTGAATTCGCAAACCTTGGGGGCAGCTGGCTCCACAATATAAATGGGCTTTCAATGTTGATTTGATACAATTAGGAGTTGATTTTATGGATGACATTCAACATTTTCTTTACTCTAATGGGGTATTGCTCAAAGGTTGCAATTGATCGCAAGTTGCAGTTGATCGAAATACGCCAATCAAAATCATTGTTTCATACGCGTCTTGTTGAATGCGCACACAACGCGCGAATGCAAATGCGCGTTACAATTTTCAAAGTTGCAGTTGATTTGCAGTTGATTCTGAGCAACACCCCCTATGAGTTAGAAAGAAAGATGAGAACAATTTCAGAAAATGTTGTTGGGTGGATTTATTTTCTTTAAAGTAAAAAACAATTCAAAATACACATGAAATAAATATAAATGATTATAATATACAAAACTGAACTCAGTACAAAGAAAAGTAATTGAAATGGTAAAATTACCGATGGAGCACTCAATTCTGAACCTTCAATTTTAATATGGCTTTGTTCTTTTTGGTGTTCTGTATTCTTGTATGTATGTTTTTTCAAGTACAATACAACATTCATTAATTCAGCTTTGTTTGTCTTTCAAATCCTTTGAATACTAGATAATGAGGCAGATCCATTGTTAGGAGGAGAACCAAGACGTCTCACAATGGCTGATAGGTGGCGCTGTTTTAAACTGATCTGGAAGCTTGGCGCAAATGTAAGTAACGGGCCTGCCAATTACTAACACAAACATTATACCGTTCTCACATGGTTAGGGTTGTCATATCAGTATACTTTGTATGTGTGTGGAGTAATTTTTGTTAATTTCCGAATAGGCCAGATGGTGTGAATTAAAAATTTAATGCGACCAAAGTACATTTTTTTACAAATGAGAATAGCAGCACGGGGCTGAATCAGTGCGAGTGTCAATATAATTTTTGTTATGCCTGTTTGATAATTTGTTTGCAAGTCTATCGAATGGCTGATGATATGTTGATCTTATCTAATTTGATCATCTAATAAAGCATGGATGACATGTATATTCTTAAATGAAGGTGTCGTGGTCTAGTGGTTATGTCCTTGCACTTCAGTCACAGAGTCCCGGGTTCAATACTTGTCAGCACTAATTTCCTATGGCAAGAAGTTAATCCACACTAGCCACTCTCACCTAGGTGCTATTTGGGTATCGGTAGGAAACAACTTGCTATGAATTCAGTGACTGGGTAATGTGAGTGCTTTAGTCAGTTTCAATATGAACTGGTACAGCGCACCCAAAAAACACCCTGCATATTCTTTGGCAAGAAATGAATCCACACTAGCCACACTCACCCAGGTGCTATTTGGGAACCGGTAGGAAACAACCATTTTGTATTTGGTTTGGCAGTGCGCGTCTAACTGGAGACTCGCTATTAATCTAATGACCGGGTAGTAATGATGTGAAGCGCTTTGGTCTGACTTGATAGGAACTGGTACAGTAAAGCGCAACAAAAAGCCCTGCATATTTATATAATATTGGATGGCAATAAATGGAATACCAGGGAATATTGCACGAGTTAGGGCAATATTGCACGAATCGAAGATGAGTGCAATATTG
>BQKZ01003114.1:0-45324 GCA_036244855.1 Temnopleurus reevesii
TAGGTTCCCAAGATTTGTGTACAAAATGGATACAATATGATTTTTGCGTTAGTGAACCTAGATACTACAGTGTATGTCAAATAATTCATTATTTGTAGAAAGTTTGTTCATTATTTTGATATGTTAAATATTAAATCGGGCCACAAATTCAGAAAGCTGTTAGAGTATGTTAGCAAAAATATGTCAAATGTCATAAAAAATCAGAAATATGACACGTCTTTGCTTTGGTTAATTTATGCATGGTATGCAGAGCCTGCTTAAGGATGAAAAAGTCTTCTACACACCCATCAATAAGAGGTGCTTATTGCGTACAATCTTTTTTTTGTCTAAAAACGGAAGATCACTGTTTTCAGAATTTGGGCCCAGGACATTTTCATTGGAATTTTTAATAAATTTATTTGTGAACAAATACATGTATATAGTCAGATTTTCCATAAGCATAATTTTAGTCAGAATAGATGGTCAAAGAAAATGCTGGACTAATTTAACTGCAAAATTGGTTTGAGTATGTGGGTATGAGTCTCACAATTACAAAAAAATATTGCACATGAGAAAGACAATGTTCCAAATTCTATGAACTACATGTAGGAGCTCACAAAACGGCATAAGGCATGACGTGTGAAAAGTGAAATTTTCCCTTCCTTTTCACTCAGTCAATGGAGCACAAAATGCCCAAATGGGATTATGGTACAGTGGAAACTCAGTACAGTCTAACCACGTTATAACAAGGTCGTTGGGACTAGAGAAATTACCTGTTTATATTGACCCAAAATACAATAAAATACAAAGAGACAGGACCAGGAAAATTACTTTGTTATAACGAGAGCTTGTTATATCAGTGCTCTTTATAACGAGGTTTGACTGTATAATGAGGAATTTTGGACCATCATAAATACCTTGTTATAGCAGGTTTAAAAAGCGATAAGTTGTACAGAACTGAGACAAAATAATTACCTCTTTAAATCAGGAATATTATTAAATATTAGATCTTTTTATACAGAGTTTCCACTGTAGATTGAATGAAATGGACAACGGACAATTTTAATAGTCTTCAATGTAATGAGAATTAAGAATCCTGTTCCTTCATGAATATAAAGTAATAATACATTATTATTCAAGCACATAAATGTTATTTTCATTCTATCATTGCAAAGCAACCTCTTCCGCCGCATTCAGCTGCTCAATATACTGTTGGCGAGCATGCACCCTTATATGGGCATTGAGGTTAGACTTTCGACTGAATTCCTTGTTACATTCCGTACACTGATAAGGCTTTTCTCCAGAATGTGTCACGAGATGTTGTGTTAGGTTACCTTTACCTGCAAATCCCTTATTACATATGACACAGAGATGAGGATTGTCTCCAGAGTGAGTTCCCATGTGGTTCTTGAGGTTTCCTTTGGATGAGAACGACTTGTCACAGTCAGGACATTGATATAGTTTCTCTTCACGATGTGAATTCATATGCTGCTTAAGGTTTCTTTTGGCACCGAACCCCTTATTGCATATGGGACACTGAAAGGGATCTGCTCCAGAATGTATTCCTATGTGGTCATCAAGGAGTGACTTGGAAGAAAATGCACTTGCACAGTAAGGACACTGATAAGGATTTTCTACCATGTGTGTTGCCATGTGTTTATTGAGGACAGTCTTATATCCAAATCCCCTATTACATATGGGGCATGTATAAGGTTTTTCTCTGCTGTGTGTTCCCATGTGGACAGCAAGAACGGATCTGTAAGAAAACCCTTTATGACAAACAGAGCACACATAAGGTTTCTCTCCAGAGTGAACCACCATATGCGCAGTGAGGTATGAATTATACATGAAGCCCTCACCACACTCAGGGCATACATAAGGTTTCTCACCTGTGTGGATTCTCATGTGTACAGTGAGACCAGAGCTGTAAGCAAACCCTTTACCACACACATGACATTTATAAGCTTTCTCCCCACTGTGGCTTCTCATGTGGTCGCTCAGATGCGACTTGCCCATAAATGACTTTTCACANACTGTGGCTTCTCATGTGGTCGCTCAGATGCGATTTGCCCATAAATGACTTTTCACAAACCGTACACTTATAAGGTTTTTCTGCTGTAGTCCTATGTATCCTCATATGAGAAGCAAGATTAGGTTGACAAGAGAAGGATTTGCCACACTCCAAGCAATGATAAGGTTTTTGTCCAGTATGCACTCTCATATGATCAATCAGGTAAGGTTCACGCGTAAACCTCTTATGACATTCCGAACATTGAAAGGGCTTTTGACCGCTATGGGTCCTTATGTGTACATTGAGGTGAGACCTGCTGAAGAAAGATTTGTTGCAATCCTCACAGGTGTAAGGTTTTTCTCCAGAATGGGACCTTATGTGAACAGTCAGATGTGACTTGCAGGTGAATTCTTTGGTGCATTCTGAGCATTTGAAGGAATTCTCTCCATTATGGATGCGCATGTGCAGAGTGAGTAAGGACTTGCAAGAGAATGACTTGTTACATACTGCACACTGATGAGGCTTTGCCAATCGATCGTTTCTGTTATTGTTTGCACCATTATCTTCTCTATTCATAATATCATTGTTCATAATATCATTGCTCTCGCTAGCAGAATAATAAGCCAAGCCATTAGGAACATCACAAGGATCATCCCCAGAAGTTTCTGGAACTGCCTCTGACCAACCTGTGGCAGAGAAATCCTCTTTCCTCTCTGAATCTTCACTCCAGTCCATGCGAACCAGGTCCCAATTATCTGAGCAGACTGATGCTTTGGGCTGTTCCGTTTCATCGGCAGATGTGTTTTGGTGAGGCATCATATCTGCAAATATAGAGTAAAAAAGTTGGCGTCGTTTGTAATAGCGCGTAGGTCTACCTTAACAGTGCTCATAGCGCTGAAAGCTTTCACTGATTATAATCCGGATTTAGCAAACTGCAACCAAGGTGCCCTACATTCCAAGAATGTCCTCCCCATTTAACTCAACCTGGGTTGAGTGCATAACTTGAACGAAGGAAATTAACGGCATGGGTGGGATTTAAAGTACAGCCATACGGTTGAAAGGAAAGAGTTAGAACCATTCCCCACAAGGCTTTAACACACCAAGATGCTCTCACAACTGAAAATGGTGTATGATATTTAAAAAATAATACCATTCATGGCATGTTTTTCATGTTTTTTTAAATCTAGTTTGTTGAGCAGTATTGTATAATTCTGTGGTATTGCAACCTCGGACACTTCAATACTCATGAAAGGAACTTTAAAAAAAATTGTAAATGTAATGTAAAAACCTTTAATCGGACAAGGATCATCTATACGATCCAGTTGGATGTTGAAATTCAATCTTTTGTAATTTAATGCTTTATATCATAAATGTCTTCTACTGCGCAATTAAATGCCATTTCTTGTGACATACCTGGCTGAAGATGAAGTGGTTTGTTCCCTACTTCTCCATCACTATCAGGAAGAATCTCATCATCATCGACAATATTCTCTGGACTCTGTGGCTCTTCTTTGATGTGAACAAACCCTTTTGGAATTGAATATAGTGATGGCATTAAAAACTAGACTTCACCCTTTATTCAAACTGGAAGCTGAAACTAAAAATTATTGAGTGGAGTTATAGTTTCCTCAGTAAATAAAGAAAAATTAGATGAATACATTGTAAATATCTAAAATTTGAGCAAAATCTGACGTTCCATTCGAAAGATAAGAATTTTTAAAATTTCAGAATTTTCAAAGTTTCTGTGGTATCCTCATTCATTTTACAAACCAAATTTGCAAAAATGGATCCAAATCAAAATTTAGATGTGATATAAGTGTTACAGAAATAAATCGGATTTATTATATGTTTATCAATAAATGTACAGAGTATTCGGAATGTATTCAGAACTGCTACTTACCAGAATCTAGACAGAGTGGTTCTTCGTTTTCTTCTTCCTCTTTTCCTCTGTCTTCACCTTCAAAAACAGGATGAATCCCATCGCCAAAGCCAGCATCATTTGGACTCCTTGGTTCTTCTTTGATGTGCACAAAACGATCTGGAAATAAGAAAAGTGAAAATTCAGGACTTACAGTACATCATGCAAAACACAATGTAAAAACAAACTTGGTTAGAAAATTTGGAAACAAAAATGTAGCTCTAATAATTTGAAATTCATAAACATATGATTACAAGATGTGAGTTGCAACCATTAGGTCTAAATGCTTTCATAATGTTGAGGGTTGAATAAAAATTGACCAAATATTTGATATTTTCAATAACACTAAACCTGGGTAGGCCTGCTTTCAATCTAATTACCAAGCTTTTAACAAGTTTTAAATGTACAATAATTGAAGACATAAAGACATTGTAATCACTCACCAGACTCTACATGAAGCGGATCTTCATCTTCACTTTCACTGTTGGCCAACTCAGCATCATTTGGAACCTTACTCTCTATAAAAATATTTAAAAAAAGAATAGTGAAAATTGGCAGATGCATTCTTTAGAGGTGGTAAAATTCATAAAATGTGCCAGACACTAACAATTTATTCTCCTCCAAACATCTAATGGTCCATGACACCTGTGTCAGTCCAGTGGTTACACATTTCTTTAAATTAAATACAGGTTCAATGTTAAAGGTTCCCTCTGTAAAAGTGGCAAAGCATATCTGTATGTAATTTCAGAGAATTTCTATACCAACTGATCTGACAAGGGTGATGTGGACTAATGAAGAAAAAATGTGATTGTCTTTCCCTGCATAAAAGCAAAAGAGAATTTTACTTTAACACATTAGAGCTGAATCATAATTTCTGTCACTTTCAAAATCATTGACAATTCTTAATCTTATCAAAGTTTGTTCTAACATGCATCAAATTGGTACAACATTCGTGGGAGCGACAGATTTGCTCAGGCTAAAAAAGTCTTGCGATTAATTGCAAACTTTAGTGCATGAGTTGCCATAGACTTGCGATTGATATCAATCGCTATCAGATTAGCAATTAATCGCAAACCTTTATGTTATGGGGCCCTGAGCATAAACAAAAAAAAATCCTGTTGGTCTACTTGAAAGGAAAACAATTGATAATGAATCATCCATTATCTAATTGCTATGTGTACAGTGGAGATTATATACAATTTGGCAATTTATGCATGCAGAGAAAGTATCCCAACATACTCTAATCTTCCTTATAGTTGATCTTAACTTTCAGAACGATTTGGTGAAACATCAGCTGCAGACTGATGTGCATTTGTCAGGTTGTATGTAATATGCACAGTATTTCTATAGGATTTTTTGCACAGATTTATTAAGTAACATTCATTAACTGTTCTTACCTTTGTCATCATGTGGTAGTAATTCTGCTTCAGGATCCACACTTTCTCCTATGTCTTCATCTTCTTCTTTGATGTAGACACTCAGATATTCCATCCCATCCTGCTCTTCTTCCTCCTTGCAACTACTTGAAATGTCATTCTCTATAATAAAAACAAAACATAAATCAATAACAAATGTTTACGGACATCGTTAGATCCAAGACCATTGAAGACCAGGATGTGTTTGTTTTTTAACTTTGATTTCCTGAGTTTTCCTATCAAGAATTTTAATCAGGTCCAACATCTTACAAGACCCCCTCCCCCAGGATACAAAATTCTAAAGACAATTTCCATAGATAAAAATTTACAATGTACGGCAACCCCGCCTTCCCCAACAAAGAAAAGGCCGAAGAAAGAATTCAGTTTGGAAAATCATGGAAATAGCCAAATACTCACTCTTTGTTTCAATTTGGCAACTCTGGCATGCCTAAGTACAAAATGGATCATTTTGGCCAAGATGCGCTAAATTGATCAATTCCAGAACGAGAGTTTTGTACATTGTAGGCACCATCATTCTGTCCAAAAGACACTTGAATCTTTATCACCGTTTAGAAAAGTTCCTCATGAAACAGAGTTAATCACAGTGCAACTTGGAGCATTCGCCAACCTTCCATTTTAGAGAATTTGATGTGATACATATGCTCCTTTAAAATAATCCTTTGACATTCTGTCAACTCTCAAAACTTTCACCCATCAGCTTAAGTTTGGAGGTTTGAATCTTAACAATCTGAACATTCATGAAATTCAGTGTTGTGCAGGCAATTTCCACAAGTGCATTTGTGATTTGCAATTGATTAGTCCTAATTTGCTTGTCAATATTGAATAGTTCAGCATGTCATAACTAAGACTCCTAATATTTAGGAATGTTTCACAGAACTAATCAAGAAAATCCCTATTTTCATGGAAAAAGGGAAATTTGTTTTGATTTGGTTAAAATTTGATAAATAGGATAATTTGGAAAAAAAAATGTAACAAAAACTCACTATGATCTGTCAGTCTGCAGTTGAATGATGAAAAATATTTTTCATGAAGTGGTAGAAAGATGAATTTTTAAAAAAATTCCTGGAACTTGTGATGCCAGAGCCCATTCTAGAGCCCCCAGCGCTCTCCGGCATCCTTTCAAGTTTCAGACAGCCTATGCGGGAGATGCCGGCTGAGCTGAACGCAATTCTCTTTCATCATTCCAGTGGAATATTAGCTAAACTTACAGATAACTAGGTGGGTATAATCCATTAAAACGCCAATTATATAATTAAAATACCTTTCAGATTCCCTTTGAGTACAATGTCGTCCATTTGCCTGTACGGGTTCAGCATGAAATAGGCAAAATAAGCAGATATGTTCGAGCAAAGCTGATTTTTTTTTGTTTTCACAGCACAAACTTATGGCAAGCCGCTTGGGTAAACACAAAAATATAACTGGTTTTACACGTTTGGCCTTTTTTCTTCTTTTCACCAAATGGCATTTCTTCTTAACATTATTATTACTATTATTTTTTATGTGTGTGTTTACTGTTTGTCAATGTTATCATTACAAGTATTTTTGTCTGCTTTCTGTTCGTCGATATTTTTCGATATTTTTTTTCGATATTTTTATTTGTTTTTCCATTTCAAAAACATACAATATTACACTAGTACATGAACATTATCAAGCAAATTAAATTTGAAACAAAAAATCGCATACCAATATTTACATGATAATTGTTTATGGTTGAATTATACGACTAAAAACAGATTATGAATTTGAAATAGAGGGGTGTGCTGGAAGAAGCCAGGCTTTGCTTTCTGTTTTTTTTCGTCCCAACTTTTTTTCAAGCATGTGTATATCCAGGGTTTGACATCTGGCCCTTTTATTAGTCGTTACCCATCCATCTATCTACCTGTCAATTCATAAATCAGTCTATCTATTTATCTATCTATCTATCTATCTATCTATCTATCTATCTATCTATCTATCTATCTATCTATCTATCTATCTATCTATCTATCCATCCATCTATCTATATATACCTATCTATATATCTATACATTTACTCCTCCTTGTTTTGGTTCGACGCTTCAAGGAAATATCGAACTTTCACTTTTGTGCAACGGTTGTATTAATTTATACTCGTATTCGACACAGCAATCTTCCTTTCTTCTTTACTATACGTTTACTTATCTACCTAGCCATCCATCCATCTACCTGTCTATCTAGCTACTCACCTACCTATTTATTTATTTATCTTTCCATCCATCCATCCATCCATCTATCTATCTATCTATCTATCTATCTATCTATCTAACTAACTACCTGTCTATTTATGTATTTATTCATTTATTCATCTATTTATTTATTTATTCATTTATTCATTTATTTATTTATTTATTTATCTTTCCATCCATCCATCCATCCATCCATCTATCTATCTATCTATCTATCTATCTATCTATCTATCTATCTATCTATCTATCTATCTATCTATATATCTATCTATCTATCTCTTTTAGACCATGGGCCAAGGCATTTTATTTTTACATCAGTATATGGTATTTCACTACAGAGGGCGCACTTTATAACGTCCTCACAAAGTAACTGATGGAAATAACAAGCCACAACACATGTTTCTTTTATCCTTCAGTTAAACGAATTAATGTTGACATGCATCACTGCAGTTACATGCTAAACAAATACTTAACCACATGATTGATTTTAAAGAAACAAAAGGGGAAGAAGCTAGGTGACGATATCGAAATGTATAAGCGAATATAACAGGTGAAAGTTTTTCATTGTGAACTCTAGCTAGTCTTTGAATTAAAATATTCAAGTATTTAGTGAAAGGGAAATCAAATTTGAAATGACGATTGGACGTAAGAAGGACAAGGTAAGGTCTTTAAAATGAATACTATTAAAATATGTATAATTTGTATAATCATTATGATCATAGCTAAACGTGCCGATATGCTATATTGTCGTGCAATTGTATAATTATGAATATAAAAAGTTTTGCAGCAATTATTAACAATAATTATGAATGCATTCCTTGTAAAAGCAAAGTGTATATGAGTGGACATTTCAGTACTGTTTATTCTCTGCCAGCTGGGATATACACTTATAATAATGCTATGTAATACTTTGATATGTGATTGTAAGAAAATAATGGTTTGATAATTAATTCCCTGTGTTTCATGTTTTTTTCTATTGAGTAAAGAATGTTTTCTTTTTTTTTTCTTTTTTTTTTTCATATATCATTCTTTATGTACAACCATTGAATCATTGTCCTGAGAAAATGTCACTTTCTTGATTTGTAAAAAAAATAATAATAATTCATCATACTGTAGGATCCCCCTGCCACCTTCCTATTCGGTCGCTCCGTTCTCTCGCATTGACCCTCGCATAGGGATAGGCCTGTATACATCATTTCATAAATAACACTGCAGTGCATCCGAACAAAATCTTTGGGTTCAGCAAATATAACTTTCGGGATCTGCTTTTAACAAAATGTCATTGGTGTTAGAGGGGATACCCCCTTTATGAGCACGCTCGCATTGCCCCTTCTTGAAATATTCATGGCTATAATTATATGCTGGTGCGTGACCCATAATCCCCGAAGAATTGTCCATTTTCTTGATTAAACAGACCTTACATGATAACGATTTTTGGTGGCGGGCTTGAGTAAATAAGATTGATTAAAATCATGTTACAAATAGTGTTAACAAGCTTACATTAGACGACAGATGACAAATTTCAAAGGTCACAATATTGTAAGAATTTCTATTTTTTATGAGGGGAAATCGAGGGGGTTGGCAAAATTTTAGTTATTAACCCTGTCTAATGTTGTCATTCCGGTTCTGGAGTAGCAGAATCATATTTGATGAGGCATAGAATTTATTTATTATAGAATTTCCTGTTAGGAATAGCTTGAAGCAGACAATTATAGATATTCCATTTTGCTAGTGTGTTTGAAATATCGATTCGTATCGAAAGCTAAAAAGCAATAGACATGTATAATTTCCATAAAAATTATATCAATGATTCAGAAATCTAAAAGAAGGAGAAAAAAACAGAGAATTGTTGAACTAATAGGCAAATCCTATCTTATTCATATTTAACTTTCTAGGGGAAGGGGGGGGGGGTAACTCGCAAACTGTCGTGTTCTAACCACCGCACCCATCACGTGTACATGCAATCGAATGACATATATTTTCAAATCATCAATGCGTGTTGTCATTATAAGTTGATGTAAGAAGTCATTGATTTCTATTCAATATGGACAACAAAGACATGAATACCATAAGGACTGAAACAAATAAGACAACTGAAGAATATCGACTTAATAAACCTTGCTTGTAGCGCAATATTGACATGACGGTCTCAATTCATTTTTTTTCAATTGCGGTTTTTTTGTTAAAATGTCACATGACAATAGTCAAAGGACCAAATCTGTCATTTTACAAAGTATAAAAACAAACTTAAGAACCATAAAACTCATGTACATCGAAAGCTTTAAAAGTCATGCATGAATCTATATCATTAATGAAATAAAAACAACAGCAGAATACATCATACCCCCCACCCCCCCCCCCCCCCCCCCCCCCCCCCCGGATTTTTGAAAACATAATTGAAGGTAAAAAGAAGCTCACATTTATATAACAGATACATATAGAAACTTGTTGATTGATTTCACCAGCATTATTTAAGTTTTAAGCATTATTAATTATTAAAAGTTTAAGCCCATTCAAAGAAGGTAAAATTCGAAAACGTCATTTCATTTATTATGCATGTGTGTCCAATATTGTCTAACTGGGCAATTGCTTTTTTAAGCGGCATCTATCACTGTGAGCAGAAGGAACAACGGAATTTGACAATTACGTTAATAAGATTCTAGGACAACTACCCCCAGACAATCATCCACGGATAACCAGAGCCTGGACAACAACCCTTGATGACAAGTGCCCCTATAAGACAATTATCACGTAGGACAATTACCCCCAGAACAAAACTAGGACAATTATCGCCTCAGACAACTATGCCCTTTTAATATTTTTTCACGTTTCCGCATTTTTACGGGGGCGCCCTCCCCTCTGATTACATGTCTGAGTAATTGTCGTGGGGCAGTTTTCCTAGAGAGTTAATTGTCCTAGGGAATAATTGTCATATAGGTTAATTGTCTTATTATGGGGGAAGGATAATGGCGAACAGGTATAGCACCTGTATCTTCACTTTCATGCAAACCAAAATCTTCTGCCCCACCGGACGGGTCTCTACTAAGTATATTCTTGCGTTCTTTTATTTTCTTTTGTGTTTATCATGTTTACCCACACAAACAAATATCACCGAAATGTAGTGAATCATTATAGGGACAGACAGTAACAAAGAACTTCCTCTGACGAAGATCTAGAAATATGTTACGCGTACTTATAAGGATTCATGTTTCCGTCTTTGGGCTTCAAGATTCCATAAAAAGTTGTTGTTTATGATAGGGTCATAAAAATACGAAATGCAATGCACACACTGTGGAGGGGAGGGGGGGGGGGGGGGGGGGGGGGGGGGTTGGGGCGTCAGCCCTCCGGTCGGAGCTAGGGGTGTCGAATGAGGTTTTAAAAAGGCGTCATATTTGACGGGTTATGATTTTTTCCTCTCTTTCTTTTTTCTTATCAGTCCCGCTCCTTCCCTTGGGACGCAAAATTTTAGAGAGGCGTCAAATGACAACTTATTGGTATTAGTCTACGGCAAAAAAAATGCACGATAGTAATTCGAATAATTTTGAATATATCGTATCTCTTTTGTGTTAGGCTCCTGTATTTCGGTATATCTGGCTATTGGAGCGCAAATTGAGTGAAACGGTGCCAAATTTTCGAAGCATTCATTTTGAGTAATATGTACACTAATTTACTAGAGGGAAGTACGTTTATTATTGTGTACCAAACTATCCAGAAGAAATCGATAAAATGATGATAATAAGATCTGGAACGAGCTGTGTATCAGTGATGTTTAAAACGATAAAAAAGCATAACCATGATAACTGTGACCGATGCGAATAGGTTTTTATTTTAATCTGAACTTATATCCATCTTTCTAACATATAAAAGTATTGACCTGGACTTCAACATTAACATGATTAAATGGTCTTTACATGATCTGAAGTCAATGCCCTGGCCCGTTATATCCTTTGATTACCCCGGGTAACCATAACAACACCCTAAAGAGCGCCCGTTTCAAATCATACGGGGATTACCGTATCAAACGAATATATCCTGTTAGATATCGACTCCATTGAATACAGGGGACGGGGGCAGGTTGTAATAAAGGCATTAAAAGCTTGTATTGTGAATGCGCAGTGATATGGTCTGAAAGATAACAATAAAGAAATCGAGACGAAATCCAATAATATACGGCACGCCAGTCGAGAACCATATAAGAGCTATAAAGTCAAACTGTGTCAACAAATGAACGTGTCAAGGGAACATTTAATGAGAAAATCTGCCATAAAACAGGAATTTAAAATGGAATAATTTACTTCTTTGTGTTTGAAGCAGTTTGGATAGATGGTGAAGTTTTGTAGTCGTTGAAATCGATCAGTTGAAGTTTAAACCTTGAAGGAAAACAAAACAGGACAAAATTTAACCTTCGAAAGCCAAACCACAGGAGGACCGGTACTTTTCAAGTTGCTAAGGATCTCGGATTGTCTTTTACGTGATGTCTGTACTTTTTTCATTCTTCGTGAACTAGGAATTGCATAAAATCTCGACAAACATCCTGATGATTATATCTATTCATGTCATCTGTTCAAGAACGAAAAATATAGATAATGAAGAGATATGGGGTTAGATCTATCTTATAAACTGACGGTGAAAACCTTCATGGACTTTGACGCCCGAGTTATCATGTGCAATGTTTACCAACAAGCTTTTTCTACATGTGCAATGATAACGAAGTTACGGATGTACTAGGACCTTTGGATAATTAGTGTAATGTGGTCAAGTTATAATTAAAAGATGTTGGCCGGAATGACTTTTGTAAGCATGATTATTTGCTGAATATAAAGAGGAACAGTGAGGAATGGAGCAATCGAGATTCTTCAATAAATATTCTGGAAATGTTTTACACCGGCCACCGTCAAGTCGGGCATCTCCCCCTGGGATGAATGCGAGGTCAACGCCATCGACTACGTCTGTTGCACCGGCTGATGAGACCGACATTGGAAGGGTGGATGATGCGATGAAGGAGGAGGGGGATGTTGGTGAGCATAGGGAGTCGAGACCAGGGAGCAGAGCTTGTACCCCTCGGGACGATCGTGTTGGTATCATTAACCAGTATAAGAAACCATGGATTCGACCTCAAACAACCGGTGGTCGCTTGACATCGTCAACGGAGCGAGATAGACAGATGGCGAAGTACCGACATGGGAGACCCAAGTCGAGCCCAATCGCACGGCGACATCGTTCACCAGATAGAACTAAATATGGCTATGAGGTTGGACGTCCAGAAAGTGTCCCACCGGGTGCGGGATCGCGTCCCGGGAGCAGCCGGCCAGGCAGTCGACTCGGTAGACGGACATCGTCATCCTTATCGAGGAGACGTGATTCTACGATCGACGTCAATGATGTCGAGCAAACTGCTGTAGATAAAAGTAAGGATGGCAGCCCTGTGAAACAAGATATTCCTGCTCATGAGCACGAGGTGGACATCGACACGAATAATAATGCATGCACAGAGGATGGGTCCAAGACAAATGCAGCAGAAAACATGACAAATGATAGGAAATCTCGGGTACCGTCATTGATGACGAAACCCCGAATGAACGCAACCAACGATGACCAGCATAAGAAGTTGGACGTCGATGAAGTCAAAGATGATGTCGAGAAAACACAAACAATTGTCAAGACGAAGATCATTGAACCGGAGATAGAAGTTGAGAATACGACCACGGTAGAGGAAGAAACCCAACGTCGAAAGGCAAGCGTCTTTGATGTGACGATGATGGCTGCTGTGTCACCTGGTGGTCGATCACGGAGTTCGAGCACCGTGTCGACAGATGGAAGGAAGTCATCAACGGCTTCGTCACCTGGAGAGTCGCTGGCACGACGAGCAAGGAAAGAAAGGTTGAGAAGATTGACCCATTACAGGGTAGGTCAAATACAAAATATCCAACATACCATGTATACGATGAATCAAGAATTAATACTGGGAAACTGGAAATATGCATGATTGTTATATTGCAAGTCTGAACATTAATAATTTGGTAAATTTAGCCTATTTTTACCCAATATAACAAATATTTAAACAATCAAACATAACAATTTACTACTAAATCAAAGCTAAATCAACCATCGACCATCGACTAAATCAAAGCTAAATGGAGGCGTCTTGGTGTAGTGGTTCTGACTCTCGCCTTTCAACACGAGGGTCGTAGGTTCGAATCCTACCCATGGCGTAAATTTCCTTCAGCAAGAAATTTATCCACATTGTGCTGCACTCAACCCAGGTGAGGTGAATGGGTACCGGTAGGAAGAAATTCCTTGAATGCAGTGAGCGCCGAATGGTAGCCATGCTATAGCCGGGTAATAATGCACAGAGCGCTTAGAAACACTTCGTATTAAGCGCTATATAAATGTTGAGTATTATTAGTATTATAATTATTATTAAACATAGAAAAATGAATATAAGTGACCTAGCTGCCTTTACAAACTATGGTATTTGGTATAATAGTAATAGTCATAACATTGATAAAACATTTCAAAGTTGAACTTTCCAGCACATTTAGTTTGATTATTGTATTCTATAACACAGTATGGAGAAATATCGCAAATAATTATTGTAATTTTGGGATTAAAAATTACTGCAAAAATAATACATAAACATAATATCAGGAACCATCTTATCTCTGATGACATGAATTATCTTGTCAATCTATTGTTCCGAATTACACACCATTCTCCTTAAAAGCACATTACTCTCTCTTTGTCGGAGAAAGAAAACATTGCTGACGTCAAAAGATGAATCTGACAATAGAACCAATCGATCGTGATATGTTGATGCACATGAAGACATGAATGTAAATGGATTTATTCGATCAGGCTATCCCCTCGAGTCAAAATATATCGACTGTAAGGCACATTTTTAGTGCCCCCGAGGGGACCCTGGGCCTTATTGCATATGATGAGAAAATTGAACGTTATAATACACTTGTCTGTTTTTATTATCATAATTAAGATGTAAACCCAGACAACTCACGCAACGAGTACAGCCGATGTAAATGGGTAGAGAGTGAGAATTGGGCGGATTGATTGGGGGGGGGGGGGGGGGTGACAGAAATGAAATATTACGAAGGAAGACAGGAGACCCGGTTGGAAAGTGCAGTGGTATAAACTTTTAATATATGCCCTCCTATTCAAAAGAATGAACGAATGAGTAAATAATAAATAAATAGAAATGTAAACGAGAAAAATAAGAAGGAAATGATCAAATAAATGAATGAGTAAATAGATTAATCAATCAATAGATGAATTAATATACGAGTAGATATTAAATGAATGAATGGATTTAGTGAACAAATAAGCAAATTGATGTATATGTAAACAAATGAATAAATGAATTAATGTATGGTAAAAAAAATGAGGGAATTAAAAAAAAAAGTGGTAGAAAGGCAAACAGATGATTCCGGCAGATATTTTTTTAATTGATTTTAATGTTCACAATTATGATCTAGACTAATCTAATCCCGTTCATAAAAAGAACAACCTCACAGGGTTTCATAGAGCCACACCGTGGCATTGTGGCACAGACTTTGACGATAGCATCAACAATTTTTTTTTAGAAGGAACACCTTTTTAAATACAATTATACAATAGAATAGAGAACGTGACTATGTACGTAGAGAACGAAACATAACATGTTTATCCTTTTATCATTCATGCAAAAGCAAAATAAAGCAGAAACACATATTGTGGGGAATAACATTAATCTTTTATTTATTTATTATTATTTTTACAGACGTTTAGCTGTAACACAAACCGTATTTGTTGATTAACATATATTGTCGTTATTTGCTGCGTGTAATACTTCTTCATTGCAAAGTATGGTAACTATAGACAACTTTGTATGATGTACACGCATCCCCAAAATTTTCTCCATCTTTGATGATTGGGTATGATAATGTTTAAACAAAAATATTGACCGATACCTGTCAAAGTTTATCTTCATTGGATCAACTTTGTCTACAGACGAGTATCTACATTGAAAGGCTCTCCCAGAGGGTTTCTCTATCTCAATTATCGATCTGACAAAACTCTTTTCATCTCTGATGGAGTTCGATTTTCTCTCCAATAATCTTTTGTTTGGGATAGAAAATAGACGTAGGAGAAGTCAATAAAGTCACGTAGGTACTTCGTTAATTGCCCTGAAAATATGCCTTGCACTTTGTATGTTTGTAGCAAAAGATATTGACCATAGCGTAATCGATTACGCTAATTCAAATTTACTAGTTGGATATTTTGTCAATTTAAGACACGTCATTTGATGTTAATTATGAGGCTTTATTACTGTTTAAATATGCCAATTTAGATTTGCGGCCACATAACTTGGGTGACGAAAACGTATACCGGTATGCTACACTATAAACACTATGGTGTTAAATATTTCTGGTTTTGTCCCATAGAGATTCATAGATTACCACCAATTGTGTTATTCATCCTAATTTCAACATCATCTCGATGTCCATTTCGTGCAACATCCCAGTTATTTGCAGCGCATAACATCATTCTTAAAATAACAACTCCGATTTTTTTAATTTAATGATATGAGACACCCGTTCCTCTTTTTCATTCTTCAGAATGTTTGTAGTTTACCTTTTGAGGTAAACATGTAGTTACGATTATTAAAAAAAAAATCTTAAATTGAATTGAATCTTATTGAATAAATTTCCGAATAAAAAAAATAATTCTACAATTTAAACATATAGCGGAGTCCTCACTATTCAGTTCGCCCATGGGGGTACATTATTAACATAGGTTCATCATGATACATTTGTTTTTGTGTAGAGAAATGACAAACCAAGTGGGTGTTAATTAAAAAAAAAGACTAGCTGTTCATATGAGGCAACACCAGTAAGTGTTAAAAAGCACCAAAACGACACGAAGGAATTAAAATTTGACATTGAAAATGAGTTAATTGTAATACCAGGGTCATAGTGACATCGTTTGAATAAATCTTATTCCGATTTTTCAAAATAAACATCGAGTAGGTTTTAAATTAACACATTCGTTTCAACTATATGGAGATATTTATAAAAAGGAAATCCATACTCGTATAAATTCACTCACTCTGATTTGATTTTTTGAGAAAAAAAAAGAAGAAAATTATGTACAAGCGTTGTGGTTTTGTGATTCCCACTTTCGCCTTTCAACTGTAGGACAGGCGAAAGTGGGAATTCGAATCGTATCAATCTGTGAATGGCGTTATACTTTCCTTTTGCAAGAGATGTATCTACACTGTGCTGCACTTAACCCAGGTGTTTCAATCAGTACCCGGTAGAATATTGATACTGTTGGCGCCACTGTAGGCTGACATAGGGGGACTTCAAGTACGGTGTTCGGTGTTGGTGTTGGTGTTGAGAGAGCAAAACGGATCCGTAAACCGAGCTTCAACACCGTTGGTCAGTTTACAGAAGTGATACAGAAACGACCGGAAATACGTCAGAATCTTGCGAGGTCTACCCCATAGAGGTATATAGCCGTGGTCTACCCCAAACACCGACAGACTTCAAGTTTGGTGTTGAGGCTGGTGTTGGTTTTGCTGCAACACCAACACCAGCGTTCAACACCGTTATAATTGAAGTCAACCATAGTGGAACCTCCCAGGGGCAAGGGTATAGGCAGTGCTGTGGTTATCATTTATCCATTGATCGGGTAAAGATATTGCTAGAGCGCATTGGGCATTAGGGGAAAAGTGCCGTATAAGAAAATTAATAGTATTTAATAATTCTGTTCAATTGAAAAGGGAAATGCTATTTGAATGAATTTGAAAATAAAAGGAGATTAATATTATGCCACATTAATGTGTTGCCACTTATTTTGTTCATATTTCTCCATCCACAGAACACTCGCTTTGATCGTCCTGCAGAAACGGTAAGTCATCTAATATCAGCATACTAATAAAAGTTGCTAATTCTTTTAAATGAATTCAATTCTTCTTGTCACAAGTCAATATTTTTCAAAGCTTGAAACAAATGTGCTCTTGAAAAAAAATGGCAAATTTGAACCCTTTTGTCAGTATTTAAAACCCTTCTCAAAAGCTTATTTAGGTCAAGACCATGAAATGGTTGGATGAACAGCCTAAGAGGTGAACCTTCAATTTATAAAAATGTTCTAAAAATCACGGGTACAAGTACAGAATTTCTACAGAACCACCTTGATTAAATTATTGATACGCTTGTACTATTACATAACTTGATATACAGACAAGTCTATTTACGGTGTTAGTCAGTATTTGATCAATGTTCCTAATCTTGGTTTGCACTTGGCAAGATAAACCTCAAGATTTGAGACGGAGGCCAAATAAGATATTCGTTAACTGGATAACTGTGTCTTATGATCGTTGAGATCATTGTTCCCAGGAAACTAAGGCCAAAATGCACATTTACAAGAAACTTTTCACTTCAAGCGTTTACAAGTCATCGTAAATAAACTTTTATGTAAAGCGTCAACTGAATCAATTTGGATCTGATGTGTACACCGTTATCATGCATGTTTAGTCGCATCATAATTATGTTTAGCAATTATTTCATTAAAGGGGTAATTTCCCTTTTTCTGAATTTAGTATTTGGTATTGGATGAGTATTGACTTTGTGAGATCTTTTGAACACTGAGAAGAAACTTTGAACTCTTTGAACTCTTGCGGTTTGATCGAATTCTTGTTCTCTGCAAAGTCGATATCTTAATCAAATTAAAGGACCTTGATTTTGAATTGGAATATGGATTTTTCATTGTGTTTGAATTACAGAAACGTGCCACATCGACACTATCACATTCTATTGGATAGCAATACCACAATCTTAATTTCGTTTTGAGGATACAGTCGCCAGATAACCTAGACTCGGATTTTTAATATTTGTATAGAGGATTCTCAATAATTATCGGGTTCGTTTTATGCGCTTGATTTGGAATAATAGCTCTGGCAGCTCTTGGTTCGAAAGAATGCCTTTGGATTCATAATATGCCTTCAAGTACTCAGTTAGTGACAGGACATTAGTCTCTTTTTTCTTCTCTCAACCCAGGGAACAAAATATGCATAAAAGGAATGTTGTACAAGATAAGCGCCCATAGTTCTGCATTGGAGCCAAACCGGTTTCATCAAACAAAAGATGTTTGCAAGCATTCACCAGTGATCACATTGGAATAAGTATTTATATGCCTGTTTGGGCAAATTAAGAAGAAACTGTTTGATGATGTCGTCGCCCGAACTGCGTTGTGAATCATTAGACTCTGAGCGGGCCATTCGGAAGGCCCGGCGCCCAAGGGATGGGCACGGTGTGTCGATGCACCCGGTCTTCAAGGGATGGAGCGAGGAGGGATGCATTCCGAGAAAGGCGGGGGCGAGGAGGAATGCTGGGGTATCACAAAGTGACTATATCACCTGGAAGTTTGGCGCCAGACCCATTGAAGGGGTGAGATGGGAGTTAGATTGATTTTTCCCCCGGAAAATCAAGTTGACATCATTTCAATTGAATGATTCAAAGTTTTTAAATCGCAACATTGTTATTTTTTTTCAGAAATATACATCTCTTTAATATGAACCTTTGTTATTTAGGATTCAGTCAACATATCAGAATCATATAATAATAATAATAATAATATATAGCATTTAAACACGCCATCTCTCTAGTCACCTATTCAGAGGCGCGAGACAAAATAATATTATTACCCGGCCATAGCATAGCTGTCAAGTAGGCGCTTCTGCATTTAGAGTAGAATAAAACCATATGTGAATATTTTTGCAAAACCCTTCGAAGACGCATTGTGTAAAGTGAATAACTTCGGTAAAACCAGAAGTCATCACAAGCATAACTAATTTAAAATAAAATATTATGACGCAACTACAAACCTCATGATTTTGCTATAAATGTCATTGAATGGACAACATATGTGACACTATACGTAAATCAGTTCGCAAATATTGAACAGAAGATTTTCATTCTGCCCAATATGAACTATTTTCGTAATTTTCCCAAATTTGTCATATTTTTCGTTGCTATTCTTCTCAACATGCTCAATGTGACTTGTTACAGTGAGTACCATTTTTTTGTTGCACACAACTTTTGTGATGATGATATACACGGATCTTAAACAGATTAGCCGATCTGCAATCAGATAACGAAATACATCGCCATGGTTATCTTATGTCAACCTGGCGCCAAAGAATGGATAAGCTGCAATGCAAGGTGTACTCTTCGATGAATTACATAATAATCCACGAAAAATGTTTTTTGGGGCATGTTCTCCATCGACCAACCTTCTGAAAATCGATTTACTGTTTACATCTTTTCTTCTTCTTTTGCTTTCGGATTTTATTCTCCAATTTACTTCTCAAATTAAAAACAGACATCACTTTAATCTCATTTCCACATGAAACGTTTTCCCTTCACCACTACGTTTATTACAATAATAATCAAACCAAGCATTAGATAAAAAGAGTATATTATGAAAGTTTCTAACGACTTCACTCAAATCAGATTTGGTTTTATTTTCAATCCCATCTATTAAGTGAACAGTGTAATTGATTGATTTACTTGTCATGAATAAATAGACTAATTCCACAATTTTTTATCATTTGTTTATTAATTCATTTACGAATTTGTTATTTATCTACTTAATTGTTTATTTCATTTCTGTAGTATGCCAAACATTACCAAATGTAATATTTAAACCTTCTTTTTTTCATCACTACCTTTATTTTCCGCATTTACTGTATATTTTTTTGTTGTTTCGTTTTTATTTACAGGCGAGAGAAAAACTTCGTCGAGTTTGTAAGACAGTTCGAGTAATAGCTGGGATTTGCCTCGCTATGAAAAGGTAATTTGAACACGATGTAAAATATTTCCGAAAAATAAAGTGGGTCATGGAACAATAGATCCGTACGCCGTATATTGAACTGTGCGGACAAAACAATTTGTATAGCATAAAAAAGGAAAATTGAATTGGCGTTTGACTTAATTTTACGGAATGTGCAAATTGTATCTTTTTAGCAGGAAAAAATAAAGCAACAGCAATATTCGCTCATAACGCTCATCCCTATTTACATTGTTGCATATATTAATGAAAAAACAAGATGAATAAGCTAATGTATTCCACTTCTCCCTTTTCTCTTCAGCTATGTGAAGGACGAGACGACAAAGCAGTGGTCGTTACATGAGATGCATCTCAACCTAAGAGCTGATCTAGAACAAAATCTTGCCTTTGATCTCATCATGTTCTCAAAACTCAGAGTGGTAAGTGAGGTTTTGGCGCTTAAAATGAACCCTCAATTTTTGTTTGTATGTTGACTGCACTCATTATATGAATTGTTTTGCTCTTAAAATGCTACTATATCATCAACACTTAGTGCTATCAGTAAAAAGATCCATATACGAGTACTTTCGGATCATACGTTTTTTACCCGCAGTGTGGATCCAGCAGCAAAAAATTCAAAGGGCTGGTATACAAAACTGAAGTGATGTCTTGGAGCCGGCATTGCATTTCCAAGACGCGAATTTTCAAATAATCCTTATGACCGTTCAGTTGCTCAAATTATTGTTAGCGTTTTTATAGAAATATTTAAGCATTCTTAAATGGTTACGTAAGAATGAAATGGGGCAACTGAGGGATGAGAATGATGGGAGAATTTCGCGTTTGAAAGTTTGAGAAAACATTGGTAAATTTTGCAAAATCTTCTATAGTTTTGTAATGCTAAATAATATGTGATTAACAATGAAACCACTTCGTCTCTCTCCTTTCTTTATCTAGACAAGAGGATCAGAAAAACTGAAAGCAATTCTTTCACTCAGACCAGAAAAGAGGACGCGAGCTGATATTGAAGTGGTGAGAAAATTATTATAGTTTCTTCTAATTTTTTTTTTCTCATAAAGATATATCCAATCCTGAATCTGCATCATACGAGGCACATCTCAGAAAGTAATAATACACAGACATGACAAAGAAAACATTAGCTACATTTCAGTAAATTTGAATTAAAAAATAAAGTGTTGTATACTAAGTTAAGTCCTCAAGCCCCATAATATATTGAATGGATTTTTTTTTCAATATTCGTGAAAATCGTCATTGAAGGCCGTCATTGAATGTTATTTTGTTTTTGTTATCAAAATTGGAATACACTTACATAGTTTGATTTAATTTGTTGAACATCGATTAATCTATGCTCTATACAATTTCTGAATAATCTCTCAATTATGACTAAACCATCGAGTCATTAAGAAATGAGAGATACACAAATTGATATGTAATGGATTTCTTGCCATTTGTATCCAGGTCTTGGCTCTTTTGAGGAAAAACAAAGCTTTTGCAGAATACCAGCTAGAGACTCAAGTCGGATTAATCAAATACATGGAATATCTGAGGTATGTACATGTTTATTTATCTCCTGAAATCGAAGAAAAATATTATCCGTTCGTTTTTTAATAATCATTTTAACAGGCATATTTCATGATCTCTTCAACATCGTTTAATATTTCTTCATCTAGTTTCAAACCAGACATGCATAAAAATAATTATCAACGTTTCATGTATCTATGGACCATAGATTGAAGATGAGTCAGGACGATTTGTAATCCCTTGATAGTGGATATTCTTTCAGAACTGGAAAAATATTAGCTTATTTTAAATCACCACGTTGGATCTTAGGTTCGAACCTCGGCGGATTGTACTAAAAGAAGGTCATGTGGCCTCTGGTTTCTACATCATTCTATCCGGTACATGTCTGGTCAACCAAAGAGAGAAGGATCCTAGGAATGGGGAGACATTCGTTAGGACCATTACACAGCTGACAACTGGAGAATCGTTTGGGGTAAGCAATAACGATGATGATGATGGTGGTGGTGGTGATGGTGGTGGTGATGATGATGATAATTACGATAACAAAACTTATGTTGAAGACAATACTAGCTATAAGCTTATCATAACGATTGTACAAAAGTAGTGTCTTTTCAATGCATAAAGTTCCTGGTGAGTAACATTATCACTTCTCAGTCAACAAAGCCATTTATACTTATTCTGATTCATATTCTGATTTTGTTCTATTTTCAATTTCATCATATAGGAGTACAGCCTTCTTCACGATACGGTGAGGTCAGCCAGCGTGGTTTGCAAAGATGAAGTCGAAGTTCTTCTTATCAATAAAGATGTGAGTCAATGTTCCCTAAATCATACTCTATATTTCCAGATTATAGATTCTGGTGATATTGTAAGATGGGAATATTAATCTGACAATCATGAAAAATAACTAAGAAAAGTTATATCCCCATTCACGCTTATTCGATGTTTAGCCAGTGCTAGAGTCTTCACATGCCAGTTTGTATTTTCGAAGAATTTGGCAAGCTATTGTGTTTCTTTAAAATGTATGAATATTTCAATCGTATTATCAAGTAATTCAACTGCGATTTCAATGGTAGTATAATGAGAACTCAAATAGAGTTCTACTATGACGACAATATAATTTTGGAATAATGTTCACATACCTTCATGATGGAGTAAATACAGTTTTTAAATTAAAAAAAACACGACATCTGATTCTCATTCTTGTTTGATATGGTTTGTACTTAGCTAACAATAATGATCTGAACTTCCCATTTCCTCCTTCATAGGATTTTGATAACATCATCAAGCGCCCACTGGAGCAGAAGAGAGATGAATTGATTGAATTCTGTCACGCCCATGATATCTACGTAGTAGCCAATCCAGAGACTTTAAGAAGCCAACCTAAAGCCATTTATACCAAGTTTTTCAAGTAAGTTTTCTTTTTTCTTTTGATGGCAGATACAACACATGTTTTTTAAGAGCATAATTTTTATCAGTTCAGGTAGACTTTTACCAGAAAGAGAAAATGAAGTGTAAAACAATTCCAGGAGTGCCATTTGCTATATTTTTTTTTAGGTCAAAGGGATTATTTTCAATTATAAAAAGAATTTGAAATTCCAGTAATCATTGACCCAAAAATTGTACAATTTTTGCAATTTGGCAAGAGAAAATATACATATATCAACACTAACAAATCAAATGAATTCATAATCTTCACATTTTTTCTTTAAAGGCCTGGCGTTGTCATCACTGAGGACATAATGGCGAGCGAGTACATCTATGTCGTGAAAGAGGTATGACGCTAATGATTTTTACGTTCAGGACTGATGTGATGATGATGGTGATGATGATGATGAGGATTCCAATGATAGCGATGTTGGCGGTAGTGGTAGTTATGTTCATGATAATGATTGTTATTCAGATGATGATGTTGATGATGATGATGGGGAGGAGGAGGAGGATGACGATGATGATGATGTGGTGGTGGTGATGTTGATGATAATGCAGAAGATGTCAAAGTAGAGGCAGTAAGGAAGATTGGGAGGAGAAGGAAGAAGATCAAGAAAAAGAAAAAGAAGGAGGAGTTGGGGAAATAAGGGGAAAATGAATTAGAAAGTAAGAAAAATAAGATTTTGAAGAAGAAAAAGAAGGAACAAAATTAAAGCTCTGTTATACTTGCTTTTGCCTAAAGATATTTGAATCTATTTTGTAAATAAACCTTTACATCGTTATCTCATTCTCCTGTAGGGTAAATGTACAGTTGTAGCTGAGATTCGAGAGATGAAACCATTAGCTAAGAAAGGGCAATTGCCTGATCGGTATTTCATGCATGATGAGAGCTGGAAGAAAGACGCCGCAATGAAACGCAGCAGTAAGTTTAGATCATTGTGTCATTTCACTTTGCTAAGGGGAGGGGGAGGGGGGGCGGAGGCAGAGGTAAGTTGTTGCAGATCAGTTGTAAGTTGTCAGCTCAATCAGTGCCCTGGATTTGATATATATACAATAAGAACTAATAAAAGAATTAAATGAATGCATGAATGAAAGATGCCATAAATGATGAAAGTTGTAGAAACTCATCATCCTGTTATGTAAATTATGAGAGTGTCCATGAACCGCCGAAAATACAATGCTGCTGTTACAGAGCAATAACGATAGTTTCGTATTCTGATGGTTATAGGGCCCAAAGTAGGATGGTGCGAGCTGGAGCTGGAACTATACAGTTGGGAGTACTTGTTAGTAGTCGTAACCATTGTGATTGTATAGAACAAGCTCATATGACCGTGAATTGGTTTGACTCTGATTACAGATTTACCTCAATATTAACATCAGCATCATTTTGGTCTTGTTTTCGATAGTGGCTGTACTTTCTGCCGGTAAACGACGGAGTTGGTCGGCGGCTGCAGCTAGGAATAAGCTTTATCCGCCTGAGAAGAAAGAAAAGACATTCTTCTCCATGAATGCTTTGAACGTCGAGGTAAACCAAATTGAGCTGTTTAAGAAGTTTTGTGCTTATATAATGTATAGTTCCCAATTAATTTTCTGGCCAATTACACTTAACCACTGTGAGAAGGTGTGAAAATCTTGGCGCATATACTAAAACTTTTGTTTTGTGCTATAGAGAAGAAAGTTTCATTAGATTGTGTCTATAAGATAAGAGGACTGTCGAAGCTTAGCTATATTCTTAACAGTTATTTTCTTAACCAAGTCAGACTCAAAAGACAAGACAATTACCGTTCTTTTTTTAAGAACAAGGTTTTTCTTATTTACAGAATATAATACGGATTTAGATGGGCAGTAATATGTCCACATCTACTGTAGATACTTATCGACGAGAAACATATAGCTAGCTTTGCCATTATTGAGATAAGCTTGTTAATTTACAATCTAGATTTAAGAGTGGAAAATGATTTTGTGTTGTTGCGCGCATTTTTTTTTTTTGGGGGGGGGGGATAAAAGTGACTCGAAGTATATGAATCGCACTGAATTTAGTAAATATTTCTAGTACAGTTTCATTCCTATTTCTGTAATTTCTTTCAAGCAAAACTATTTATACAAGAGATGTGTAAGCATTTTTAAGAGGTTGAATATGAATGATTTATTTATTTCCATTCCATGTAGGATTGTACAAATGAATACATGGAAGAAAGGAGGAAGTCTGTACAGGTGGCATCACAAGAATCACCCAAGTATCTCCTCCAGGACGACCAGATGATTACAACGAGGAAGAAGAATGTAGAAAGTAAGTTAAATTAAATAATATATTTCCGTGAAATTAAGTGTATCATGGGACAATGCATCCGAACGTCTTGTATTGATCTCTGCGGATATAACAATCACAAACCGGTTCTGATTTTAATAGCACTACAAAGGAGCATTGAAATTGCGTTCGACTTGTTTTACAGAAAGAGAGTATATTGTGTCGTTATTTGATTTAACGCTTATCTAGTTGCCTTTATATGCTTAATAAACAATAATGTTGCTAAAGAACCTTCGTGCAGTGTGATCTTTTGGTGGTGTCATGGTCGCTGTCGTAGCTTCCAGTGGCTTTAATCACAGCGTCCCGGGTTTGGGCAAGAAATATCCAAATAAGCCACCCTACCGTCATCCAGATGATACTGTTACATAGTCACATACATGCCAATTTAGCAACTAATAAGGCGATAAAAGGAGCAACGAATTCGTTATTCTTGGCCGGTGTTCTAGCATGAAGTTGATGTTGATGCGATTGGAAATGAGCTATAGTTCATAATACGGAACACAATGACTTTCATGTTAACATAATCAAAATAGATAAATACATGAATGGATGTATATGTTCGTCGAAATAAATGATTGAATAAAGCAAATAATTGATAAATTAACAAATGAATAATAGAGGGCAAAATAATTTGAAATCACTAAAATCATAATTATCTGAATGTTTTCCTTTAACACCCTGATTTTTACCTTAATTTTTTTTATACATAATTATATTTTAGATCTTTTGTTATCATTTTGTTTCATATTCCCTCGCAGCGGAGAGTAAATCAGTTGCAGTGACGAGAACATGGAAGAGGGTTACCGTGACAGCAAGTGCGCTATCACAGAAAGAGGTATACACAATAATACTTAAGTGCTCCCTATAACATCAAAAGAGGTTCGCAACCTCACCTAGAGTACTTCTAAGATCACAGTACAAATCTACTAGCACTTTGCTTAATTAGCACTCTAAGCAAACTTACTATGTAAGATATTTGGGTGCTACATGAAAATTATTTAGATTTGAAAGTCAATAGCCAAGAAAAAAAAATTACCATGATGTATACCAAAATTTTTTTTTGACATAAACGCTTTTGTTGGTAGTAGCTAGTTTCTATTGTGTATCAGTCTTTGTCAAAAATGAAACATAACAAATGATTCTAAGGTGCAAACAAGTTTTTGACGTGAGTTACATAGACATTGAAATGCAAGTCATTCTTTTCGTTGAAGGAGATGAAATATAAAAACGGGAAGCTATATGACTTAATGAATTCCAAAAGTATATAATCACTTTGTTATAATTAGTATTTGTCTGGTAAACTCAAGTTAGATGTAACAATTTTTATTTCAAATTGCTCTCTTCTCTAATCAGGAAAAGAAGAATCCCATCGAGTATGCCCCACCTAGCAGGGTTAAGACAACATTTGCGAGACTTGCCACTTTGAAATCTGGAATGGCATTCGTAAGTAGCCTACAATTATAGCATATACAAAATGAATCAATGACAAAAAAAATTGATGACTTATTTTTCATTTATTCATTCTATTCTATTTTTTTTGGGGGGGGGGGGGAATCTACTAGCCAGTAATGTGATTCATTTTGTTAGATAATATATGGTTTACATTATTATCAGCACGATAATTTCATCCATGACTGTCATCTTATGCCGTACATTTTATTTTTCAAACTTGAACTTACCCTGATAAATTTTGTAAACCTTGCAAAATGAATTTGTATTCTACTTGAGTCAAATTTAAAGTGAAACTATTAGCTATATAGGGCTCAGCGCCTTCTGATCAAACGAATTCTCTTTACAAGTTGCTTCTTCAAATTTGATTCTTTGATGCTGTAGTCATTCCGAATCATAGTAAATAGTTTGGTGCAATTTTAAACTTTGAATAGGTTTTTTTTTTAATTCTTACCCATTCCGATTAAGATTAGACTTCGCGGTAAGTGTAAGGATAATCTTTTTATCGGGAGAATTAATAATTAGATTTTTTACCCCAGTTTTTTTTAAATATTCGACACCTGTCTGAAGCCTTTTAATCAGAATGCATTTTCATTTGAAATAAATAAATGATTCGTTATTTTCTACCAGGGCATTGAGTCGCTGCTGCCCGGTACCCAACCTGAGGCTAAACTGAGTCTGATCAGTGATGGAGCTGAAGTCATCTTAGTATCAAAGAGACTCTTCGCAAGCGATGTTACTTCAACTACCCTCAAAACAGCGAGCAAATTGGTAAGAGTAAAATGTGCATGAAGACGGGGTCGGGCCGAGTTTTTCAGAAGAAGAAAATCAGACACACAAAAAATATTATAAACATAATCAGACCATGTACCACAAATCAAGAATTCTTGACTAGTTAGATGTAATTTTGTAATGTTGAATGAAGAAACTTAGGTATCAAGAAAAATGTAATCATCCTTTTTATGGAAAACTATCTCCATCATCGCTATTTTATTTTTTGTCGTGTTTTTTTTTATAACCTGGATAAATGTTGAAAGAAAAAATGATATCTAATATTGTCTGGATTTCTCTTAAAACCAGGACAAAATTATACATTTTTCAGTATTCTAAACCTTTATGGAGGGTTATCATAGTAACATGGTAATACTTATACTTAATTTAGTCTTTATCAAGGAACTATCAAAGAAATGTTCCGTTATCTAAATGAGATGTGAAATCACTATATCCGTCATAATATTATATAATTGTTATGCGCAGTAATTTGTACCACGGGATATTTTGTAACCGTTTAGTATCAGCACTCAAATGGTAGAGTTGCATAAAGATCAAAACAACTAAGAAATCGAAGGGTATTGATTTTTTGTTGTAATTCAATTCTTAAAATTTTAATTGTAGATTTACAAGAATAATTAATGATTGATGTGGCGTTTTCAGTACCCATTGTTCAATGTCCCTTCGTTGTTTCATTAACTTTATACGCAGTCGACGGAATTGATATAAATGTATAATGCAATGAGTCTCCCTACACTAGAATATAAATCTATGTGAATCAACATTTTTAATTTTATTTATTATTTTTTTTTTATTTCGATGCAGGCTGTAGATTATCCCTCAGTCGACTACACACGTGAGGTATTGGAAGAAGCGAGAACCTGGGCAACATACAAGACAAAACTCGTCAAAGAGATTTATAGCAAGAAGCTTGATAAACGACCTGTACAACCAAGAAGATAATGAAGGGCAACAGTAGATAGATAAGTAGATAGATAGACAGATAGATAGACAGATGGATAGATAGATAGATAAACAGATAGATAGACAGATAGATAGACAGATAAATAGACAGATAGATAGACAGATAGACAGATCGATAGATAGATAGATAGATAAACAGATATATAGACAGATAGATAGATAGACAGATAGATAGATAGACAGATCGATAGATAGATAGATGGATGGATAGAAAGATAGATAGATAGATATACAGATCGATAGATGGATGGATAGAAAGATAGATAGGTAGATAGATAGAAAGATATATAGATCGATGGATAGGTAGGTAGATAGATGGATGGATAGATAGATAGATACATACATACATACATAGATAGGATATGTAGATAGATAGATAGATAGACAGATAGATAGATAATATAGATAGACAGACAGATAGACAGATAGGTAGGAAGAAGGGTAGATAAATATATAGATAGATATAGACAGACAAAAAGATAGATAGATATATGGACAAATAGGTAAACAGATGAATAGGTAAACAGATAGGAAGATTGGATAGATATACAGATAGATAGATGAATGGATAGACAAATAGCCAATATAAGGACATCAATAAAATAAAAGGACATTATTACCATAATAATTAGAGCGTTTGCATCTGACAGGAAAGTCGTGGGTTAGAGCCCCGACTAAGTCATACCAAAATCTCTTAGCATGGGATCCTCTGGGTGGTGTTTCACCAAGTGGTTCTTAAAGTTAGGAATGACCACATTTGACTGCTGTCTGATTGAGAACTCGTGTATTTTAGAAATACATCACCAGGACCCTATTGCATAACAAAGTTGCGTTTAAATGCAAGTCAATAATGAAACTCCATTTTCAACCAATCAGCAGAGCGTATTTAGGACTTGCGTTTAATTTTCTGAGTTGCGTTTAAACGCAACTTTTTATGCAATATAGGGCCAAGGACATGTTTCATTCTTTCTTGAAATAATTCTTCACTTTAAAAACGACTTAGTGAAAAACTAAACTAGAGTGAAAGATTATTAGATATAAATTCATCCAAACTAGAGTGCTGTAAACAGAAAATATTAGCAATAAAAAGTAAATGTATATATGGGTTTTGTTCAGTTTACAAAACGCTTTCGAAGATTGAACTTAATTCAGATAACTTATTGACAAACTATACTTCCAAAAGCAATATTGTATTTGTAAAGAATTACAATTTTACAAAATCACCACTTTGATCCATATGATTAGAAAAAAGGATGAATTAGTGTATCATTATTAACGACATTTGAAATCTATAACAGTATTGGATAGGAATACTTTGCTTACTTGGGTATTATCAAAGTATCAAAGTATTATTAACTGGGACCTATCAAAGTATTATTAACTGGGACCTAAAAGTTTGTACAGTTTGAAGGTTTTTGTTTTATATGTGTCTTGCCAAAACTTCTATGTCTTGCCCTTAGCTAGTTTATCATAATCGCGTATTAAAAGTATGAAAATTAGAATATTATAAACGTGAACATCCAACTAAATTCAAGACAGAAACACAAATATGTGCTGAACACTCTGTTGCCATTAATGTATGATTAAATGATTTATAGTTGGTCTTATTGGAACGAGTACGTAGATATCGAAATGAAGATTTTGTTAGTGCTTATGGCATCGAAGTACAATTTACTGTACTTTAGTTCGATAATAATACATGTGTAAACTATTAATTGGAAATAATATCATGTGTTGGTTTGGTATTCTTGGAATGAGGTAAAAGTGTGTTTTTCTATCAGTATTGATGTACAATACATTTCCTTACCAGGGGCAATACTATTTTTTGAAAAGTCAGAAAATTTCAATCTATCATCAAACCGGCCTATTGACACTGGATGATAAAGGTTGTTCAGGGAAGCATGTGGCTGCACAATAGTACAGCCCTAACATTATGTAACATATGAGGATTGTGTACAGCCCATTGCACACGTTACGACCGGTTTACGATTCGATTTTAGGAGAAAGTATATAACTATTTCTTAGAATTATTCAAACATAATTATAACAATCTTTGATTGAGGTTCGGAATACTGAGATTAATAATTATATTGGGAAAATGGCGTGATAAACGCGCTCTTGTAGGAAATTACACCAAGATTGGTTCCAAGGCATAATGAAGTCAGAGCAGTCCTCCGATTTGAACCCAATTTGTCCCTTTTATCTGGTATAAAGGTGATTAGGGGATTGAAATCATATGTCTGGGACATGTATTCCTATAAGTTTTCATAACAAGAATCAAGTTTTCATAACAAGAACCGTGAAGCCTTCTTCTCACCATTCATCCACGAGTGTAACCTTCAAGCAATAGAAGATTCAAGTAGATTTTATTTGTCAAAATGCCCAAATACCGGTCTCAACGTGTGCAGAGGGATTAAGTTTTGCATTTTAAAATGAATTGTAATCCAGTACAGAATACTCATTTGGATTGGTGGAGGGATTAAAAATGTACTTACAGTGTATATGTTTATAATTTGAATGATTTGTTATTCCTAAAAGTGACTCATATTGAAAGTTACCTGTGCAATTAAGCATAACTCTTTGAAAATAATGTGTGACAATAAAATAACATGCTATAAAAGAAGCCTTTCTCTATGTGTCTCCTATGTTCTCGCCAACAAAAAAACACATTAAATTGAGTGACTTATTTGTAAAAAATAAAGTTTGGGTATCAAAATATTGAGAAAATGATATCTTTTAGTAAACACAATGGAGTAGAATAACTCTGAGCGTAAAAGAAATACTATTTTCATCTTTAATTGACTAATTATACAAAGATGTAGTTTTATAAATTACATACATCGAACCCCGATCATGAATCAGTTTTCTCACCAAACCAATTCATGTATCTTATGCAACACAAAAATCACGCGTGGACAAATATTTCTTCAAATATACATTTATTACTCTCTGATGGAATGATATTATTTCATATACATGATTCTATTTATAAAGTTATAAAGGCAAATTCACAGTGAACCTAATTTCCTATGTACTAAATATTGATAAAATGAAAAGCAATAGAATTACATCTGGATTTCAAGAACTGTGTGTCCATTAAAATGAAGATAATGTAATCACAGTCTGCAAAATCATTTCAATCCCTAACAATTTCACACTTTTATCATAGTCAACAGGTTCATAGTCATGATCAGGAAAATATCAGTTTGGATTGAGATGCAAAAATTGGATAACAATGTAAAGACAATTTCTAACTAAAATAGTTTGATAACAAACACGATATAAACTATTTCCATGAAATAAATAGATTCGTACATCGCCATGTACTGAACTGTGTGGACACAACAATCATAAGCCAGTTCTGATTTGAATAGAATTACAAAGGAGCATTAAATTTTTGTTAAACTTAATTTTATGGAAAAGATCATAATATCTATATTAAATACTCATCCAAACTTTTACACCTAGGCCTATCCCATTTAAACGGCCAATTCAATAAATCTTGACTGGATTGAATCTAAGCCATTTGACCGAGTGTTGGGTCATCACTAGAAAGAAGAATAAAGAAATTTGACAAAATAAAGAACTACCAATTCAAACCTATAGTTATGGCATTTTCAAAAGCATTTTTCTTGTTATTCAGCACTTACTGTAACATTTGTTTCCATTTATTTGCAGAAATAGTGAAGTAAATTCATTATCTGTTACAAGTTTCATTGTACCATAATTGCAAGACTAACATGGGTGTTGTTTATTTTGTTCATTTCTTTGTCCCAAACTCGTTTATTGCACAATATACTAGAGAGAATTGGACCAGTATGATTTAAATACTTCATGATCAAGGACGGGAACCGAAGAGGAGTTTTTCTTTGTATCTGTTGTAATGCTAAATTACTGTCACAGCACACATTCTGAAAATATAAATATAAAATATTATTACCCCCCCCCCCTTGAAAAACCTTAATCATTATTCCGATCACCAATACCACTTAAATATGCAAATCCATTCTGGGCCCTGTTACATAAAAGATGCAATTAAACTTGCAAAATATATTAATCATAAGTCTACAGCAAAACCTGTACCATAGAGATAAAATTAATTTTCAAATTATGGTATTTCTTTTATGTAACAGGCTCCAGGACAGGTAATTATTTGACATCAAGTCTCCAAATGGTATAGCGCTCAATTCCAATATTACCCCGTTTGAACAATAGTGCATATATTACCCAGGTCAAAGAATAAACCATAACAACCACATTCTGTGTCTTATGTTAGCTCCCTTGGTAACATTCCATTAGGTCTGTCAATAGTGGTACGGTAATGTTCATATCCTACCGGGTACCCATCTTTACTACCCGTGTTGAGTGCAGCATAGCGTAGACAAATTTCAAGGGTGGGATTCAAACCGNAACAATGTAAAGACAATTTCTAACTAAAATAGTTTGATAACAAACACAATTAACTGTTTTCATAAAATGAATAGATCCATATGCCATGTACTGAACTGTGCGGATACATCAATCATAAGCCAGTTCTGATTTGAATAGCATTTACAAAGAAGCATTGAATTGGCGTTGAACTACATTTTACGGGAATATATCATATCGTGTTAACATGTCTTAATTAAAACTTTTCAAACGTACGCCCCCGTGTACTGAACTGTGCGGACAAAACAATCATAAGCCAGTTCTGATTTTAATAGTATTACAAAAGAGCATTGAATTGGCGTTAAAGCTAATTTTACAGGAATAGATCATAGCGTGTTAACATGTCTTAATTAAAACTTTTCAAACGTACGCCCCCGTGTACTGAACTGTGCGGACAACATTCAAAAGCCAGTTCCAATTTGAATAGCATTACAAAGAAGCATTGAATTGGCGTTAAACCTAATTTTACAGGAATAGATCATATCGTGATAACGTGTCTTGATTAAAACTTTTCAAACGTACGCCCCCATGTACTGAACTGTGCGGACACAACAATCAAAGGCCAGTTCCAATTTGAATAGCATTACATAGAAGCATTGAATTGGCATTAAACTTAATTTTACGAGAACAGATGAACCATTCAATAAATCTTGACTGAATTGATTCTATGCCATTTGAGTATTTGGTCATCACTAGAAAGAAGGGAAAAAGAAATTGGACAAACTAAAAAGTAACCATTCGAACCTATAGTTAATTTTCTAAAGTATCCTTCTTGTTATTCAATACTTAGGGGGTGTTACTCAAAAGTTACAATTGATCGCAAGTTGCAGTTGACCGTAACGCGCCAATCAACATCATTGTTTCATGCGCATCTTGTTAAATGCGCATATCGTGCACAAATAAAAATGTGCGTTACAATTTGTAAAGTTGCAGTCGATCTACAGTTTCTTTTGAGCAACACCCCCTTAGTGTAAAACTTGTTTCCATTCATTTGCAGAATACATGTACCAGGGAAGTAAATTCATTTTTGTCTGTCACAAAACCACATTGTACCATATCAAGAAGGTCTAAATGAGTATTGTTTATTTTGGTCATTTCTTTATCCCATACTCATTTATTGCACGATTTATAAAATAGAATTTGACCAGTATGGTTTCAATGCTTCATGACCAAGGAATAAAAAATGAAGAGGAATTTTCCTTAGTATTTGTTGTAATGCTAAGTTACTATCACAGCACACATTCTGAAAATCTAAATATGAAATAATATTACCCCTCCCCCCTCCTGCAAGCACTTTAGTTTACCATTATGCCAATCACCAATATCACTAAAATATGCAAACATATTCCGGGCCCTGTAACACAAAAGATGCAATTAAACTTACGATAATTATTAATTTTCAATTCATTGTATCCCTATTCTGTTACAGGCCCCTTGACTGGTAATTATTTGACATCAAGTCTCCAAATGGTATAGCATTCAATTCCAATATAACCCAGTATGAACAATAGTACAGTCTCACCTCGTTATAACGAGATCGTTGGGATCAGAGATATTGCCTCTTTATATTGAAACCTTGTTATATCAGGGTCAAAATACAATAAAATACAAAGAGATGGGACCAGGAAAATTACCTTGTTATAACGAGAGCTCGTTATATCAGTGCTCTTTATAACGAGATTTGACTGTATTACCCAGGTCAAAGGATAAACCATAACAACCGCACTCTGTGCGTTACGTTTGCTCCCTCGGTAAGAGTCCATTATGTTTGTCAACAGTGGTAATGGCAATGTTCATATCCTACCGGGTACCCATCTTTACTACCCGTGTTGAGTGCAGCATAGCGTAGACAAATTTCAAGGGTGGGATTCAAACCGCTGACCCTCTAGTTGAAAGGCTACTAAAGTCATAACTACCAGCACTACACCACTATGGTTCAGACAATAAATTATTTCAACCCTCCTGGGTTTTGTAAGGTACATAAGACATGTTTTAAAGCTCAATGCATGACAGAGCACTGTATGTGGTCTTAAAATTAGGAAATGGCAAGATTAAAATGATTAAAATTTACCACTATCTCGATAATCAGGAATATAATGAAAAAGACAATGTACTTTCTACTAGGGAGAGTGGAAAGAACAATTATCTGACATATCAAATTCTCATTAAAACACAAATAGCATGATCCATAAGCTGGATATTCATAATGACGATTTTCTAAAAATATTCCTTGATACATGAATCATAAAAAACATACAATAAGCAACACAGTTCTTCATACTTCCTGAAATATTGGAAATTCTACTTACTTCTCCTGTCTAACTGAAAACATGATACAGTACTTGTGAAATCTAACTATATGTCTCAGGAAATTATTTATCTGTGACAAGTGTGAACGCAGAAGTTGATTTTTTGATAAATAATCTTATTTTGAAGTAAGACGCATATAATTTCATCAATATGGTTCTCAACATGTATATTCATCAACAGTCACTTGTTGCCTTTCAAGTAAGCTTTGGACTCTTCATCGTTCGTACTCAAGTCACAGATCAATCGCATGGATTTTGTGTGATTCATGTGAAATATGACATGTCACACACATCAAACAAAATCCATGCTCAAAGATCCATGACATGATGACCAACTTTGATGATTCATAGTTCATAATGAAGGCAACGAGTTACTCTTCATGAACATTGAGAAAAATATATACAAAATACAATGCTTCATCCATTAACATAAAATCAAACATAAGATTAAAAAGTAACCATTTTCTTGCCACACATGTCACAGATAATGGCTGTTATCAGCAATTCCTTCAGGACATGCAAGCTTCTAAACGAAACAGAAATCTCTCCAAATACTATCTGAAATGACAGCCATAAAACAATAATGCTTTTCACTGTGTAAAATAATGGTACAATGGTAGAACATATAACAAACCTGAGCTTACATTTTTGTTCCATATGTTGTACAAAAATTCATACTTTCTGCTATTTGAGGAATCATATCTTCTCATAAATAAATACATCTATATTTTACCAATTACTTCTCAACCTACCTGCCAATTGTCCGTTGGTACACTGTATAACACTGATAGTGGAATCATTCCTATTCTTATCAAACACAATTTTTTAAGTTGAGCATTTTACTGTAACAGTATCAAAATGCACCTAGAATTAAACATTTACAAGACTTAGTGGGTGTTGCTCAAAAGTTGCAATTGATCGCAAGTTGCAGTTGATCGGAACGTGCCAATCAAAATCATTGTTTCATGCGCGTCTTGTTAAATGCGCAAATCGCGCGCGAATGAAAGTGCGCGTTACAATTTGTAAAGTTGCAGTTGATCGGCAGTTGATTTTGAGCAACACCCCCTTAGTGTTGATAAAAGTTTGAGTTAGTCTTAGAACAGAATTCCACATTGCTACAATCAACTACGATATCCATGCGCCAATGAAATTCATTGCTTGATGTGTGTCTTGTTAGAAACACAAACTTTTTGCAATGCGTGTTTCAATTTGTGACTGATAAGCAGTTGATTTGTGATTTATCACAACTTTCTAGCAACATCCACATAAATTGATGCAAGTTTAAATCAAATAAATATCTTTACATTAACAATTCATTTTCTGGATAGTTGGAAATTTATCACAAAAGAAACTTCGGTACAAATGGATACAGGAAAGAAGAATATTCTCTGCCTTCCTCTATACAGTAGTACTGATAAAATATTGATAATCCTTCTCACAATAATGCTGGTATACTGATCGTAGTAGTTATCTGTCTGAAATAGACTGTGAATATTCTTTGAGTTTTTTAAACCTTTGATATACATTTCTGCTAATTTCTCGTTAGATATGTTTGATGGCTTGATGCGACAAACTAAGATTTAACAAGCCACTGCCATCATTTGCTGTTAAGGATGGCTTTGGAAACAGTTTTGAAAACTGTACTGATTTTGCATGACTGGACAGTGCTATTTGCGATCTCAAACCCGAGATATTTATAGATAAGCAAGATTGCAGAGTTAAGTTATTTTTAACAGACATATTCAGACATATTCAATTGACATATGAAAAAGTTAAAATGTGGTGCATTTTCTGAGGCTAAACATAACATTAACATGGCTTATATACTTACAGCATAATGGTTGGCAAAACAAATCAAATGAATAGCATTGATTTAAGTTAAATACACAAGCGACAGTACTACCACAATCTCTATTACAAAAAGGGAAAATATAGTTGACCTGACTTCATATTTAACTCTTTCAAGTCATTTGTAATTTTATGTACAGCTATAAACTAGTAATGTGTACCTCCAATCTCTGAACAATTTCTAGTCACAGTCTTAACTCTATGATATCAATTACATCTACAATGTAGAATCATCTGCAGCAAATAGGTTTAACAATCTATATCGTCTATACTATAATTATGATTCTACTTTTATCTACTTCAAGTTGTAATCCATGAAATACAAAATCTGCTAATATTTTAAGGCACTTCAGACAATTATATTGTGAACTGTGAAAGATGATGAAAATTGAAAAGACATGGTTATGTGAATTTATTGAGAGCATAATGGAAGCTGGGAAGTTGAAAAAAGTACATGTGTGTGTGTGTGTGTGCGTGTGTGTGTGTGTGTTTGTGTGTTTATGAAGCATTGGATACATTTGCTATAAATCTAAGTATAAAAGTGATTTTCAAGTAAACATCATGGTGTGTGATTGATCTAAATATATTGTTTTAATGTAAAATAATTTTACACATAATAAAAAGAGTAAAGGGGATACTTTTTGTGAGCTTATAAATCAAAGATTTTTACAAAAAGAGTAGCTCAATTTCTGTTCATAGCAAGGCAAATGTGAGGAGGTCAAATACAGCAAGAGCATTTTTTTTAATCAGCTGACAGAGCTTTCAGAGTAAAGCTATCAATTAAAGATCTTCAATCACTAAATGCAATTTCTAACAGCATATATCTATAAATGGCATTCCACAGCATACCAGTGCTATGAAAACATCATGTTAAAATTCGCAACCCGTGTATAAAAATAATGCTGAGGAAACTAATATCTCTCTTCTCTTTCTATAATACATCTTACACAGAGATACCAAACATTCCACTATATGCCTGAAGCAAAATTAAAATGTGAATAATTAAACAGCTGAACAATGAGGAAGCATGACAACAGAGGAAATAATTTTAGTTTTCACATTTGATATTGAGGAAAGATTTCCAAGACTTTTACTGTACAGCTCTATGTGAAAAATTGCTAAATAAAACATATTTCACGCAGCAATAATGCTAAAATGAATTGCAAATTGCAATGCAATGCCAGAAAATTATTCCCTGTAACACTAGCCATGTTCTTAGCCATTCACTTGTGATAAAAGCCTTTAATTCAAATGAATGAATAATCTGAAACGGTTGGCATCTCTATTTACAGTATGCTGATCCAGGTGATATTGATTCTTCATTAGATAAATATAACGGTAAGAATTATCTCACTCTTTAATTATTACAATATAAATGCTAAAAAAAAGATTTCAGCATGTATAGTATTATTGATAAGAAGAAAACACACAGAGTAATTGACAAACATAATAAGAGATAGGTTTTCAGGTAAGCCTCACAGCCAGTATCAATGGATTCTGGCATCAAGCTCGCAAGATTCAAGTCGCTGTCAAATTGAATAAAAAATTGTTTGATTAAAAAATGCATTAAAATTTAACATAGTCTCTTTATTATCATTTACACTTTCATTATAATTCTCTTGCATTTCCTTCATGATCATATATTACAGCTTTATTGCTGAGTAGCATAAATTAAAATGTTTCCTTTATAGTCCTCATGATTTGTTTAGTATTTACTCACATGCCTCAGAATGGATTTTGACAAGTTAAAGATTACAATTCTGCAAAATGGGAAAAAAATATAGTTATAATGCAATTTCTTGAATAAATAATGATGTATATGGTTTTCGTACTTTCTATATGGGATATAATGTTTAAATTAAACATCTGTAAAACTAGGCTACTTCTAAATCTTCTAGATGGAAACTATCAATGTCTCTAGTTACTCATAATTACTATTGAAATATTAAATCTATTTGTAGAATGTAAAAAAAAAATCTGATTTTAGTATCAAAGTACTGTATTTCCAAACAATGAGTCACTCTCTTTTTCAAATTAATTCTACATGTAAGTGTGCATTCTGGTGCTCATTAAAATCAATGATGTACATGTATCTGTACGTTACTTGTTTTTTTAGAGTCTGTGCTCAACAATAACTAGAGATTTATCCCATTGGATATGTACAGGTATCTGACTTAAAATGAGGTGTTTAATATATGGAATGTCTTAATATTCTGATGCAAAGATGTTAATCTGTGAATGGATTCCCCCATAAATGAGTTGGTACAACATTTTAATCTATATCTTTCAGATTTATTTTTGTTTCAAACATGATCAACATTATAATCTTAAATGCAAAATAACTTATTTCATAAAACTTTTACCCGTCAAGAGACAAAATCAAATTCTGTTCTGTTTCAATTTACTAATTTTGACAGAATAGATTAAATACTAATATGACATTATTATTCTCATTACTATCAACCACTTTACAAAGTACGTGTATGAATAAATAACATAAAATTCAACATGGAATGGACTTCTCGTTGCTCCTTCAAATACACTTTGGTCTATATACGGCAATTCACATGGAATTCTGATAATCATTGTTTTATTGTTATGCCTTTCCAGTATGACTCCATTCTCTATATGGAATGAAGAAAATATCTCAGTTAATAATATATCAACTGAACAATCAGAGAACCCCCCAATTAATTAGCAGGGCTAAATAATTAAAAAATAGTTGCGCCAGCAATGTGACATTGGCATAAAAACTTCTCGAGGATTAATTCTATCTTTTCACTGACAGAATTTTCAATACAAGCATTTGATGTTTAAGAATTTGAAGTTGAAATGCTGTGCTGGATGATTGTTCATTCACAAATCTGGTAGAAGTATATTTTACTTAGCTGCTTGACGGTACTAGAGGGTAATAATGTTACCATTATATTCCCCAAATTCTGCCTCGTTCTTGAAAAAATAATTTCACATTTTCTGCAAAGAATCATCCAACAAAAACAAAGAAATACTCATTCACCACTTGATAGAAAGGGAGTTTGATAAAAAAAAGGAAACTCACAACTAGCGACACAATTCACTCAAGAAAAACAGTGAACATACAAACATATAATATTGGCACTTGATTTCCCCTAAATCTCATCAAAAGGGTTATTTCTCATCAAAATATTGCATGTTTCTTGACCAGTTCCCGTAGTTTCTTGGAGTTTGGTTCGGCCCAGGTCCATTTCTCTTCCACTTTGTCCTCAACACAATGCGTCATGATTGCTTTGTTGCCCAGCACAGACAGACACAGGTGTGAGACTGGGTGGTAGATCAGATGACGTTTCTACGGAATGAGGGAGAAACAAGGAGTATGGGTCAGTGAAAGGATTTATTCAAATAAAAAGTAACTACCTATAAAGGTCAGTGATTATCTTAATGCAAACTTTGTAACATTTTTTTCTTCAAGTTCATTATTAAGTCAGTAAGTAAGAGCTAGTTCCATCTCAGTTGAAGAGACAAATTTTACATAATTATAATAACAAAGCAGCAATAACATAACACACACAATAATTGAAAATTTGTTCAATTATAAAATACACATGTGACATTAAAACATTCTCAAAGAAACAATGCATATACTGGCTAAGTTGGAATATTCGTTTCATTGTTTTAGCATTAAAATTGTTTAGCTGCAATGAGCCAGTAACAAAATTTACACAGGTTTCGGTATTCAGGTGTTACCCACTTTAGAATTTGGAAGAATATTGGACAAGAAAATATAATCATAAAATATTCACCCATTTCTGAGCCTTCAAGTGCCCTTCAAAGTGATAACTGAACATTGCAAAATAATACAATAACATGCCAACCCAAATATTTGTACCATGAGAGCCGTCTGGCATCACCCACTGGTAATTCATATCGAATGTACACACATATCAAAATCAATGATTACCATGGCAACTACTCACCTCATCATAAACCCAGAGCTGGTTTCCACCGCCAGTGTGACAGGGGTAGAGAATGGGTTCCGCTCCATCCCTTCCATAGGGGAAGTCTACACACTGCTTCCTGCTCTTAGAGGCTGGTCTGAAGTCATCGTGCCAAGTCATCTCCCAATACTGGTGGAAACAAAGGGATATTGAGCATTATTTGATACTGATAGTCCATAAAAGCTATTTCATCAGCCCCATCCCCCATCCTCTTTCTACCCATTCCTCCTCCTGCTCCATCCCATCCGTAGGGGAAGTCGACACACTGCTTCCTGCTCTTAGAGGCTGGTCTGATATCATCATGCCAAGTCATCTCCCAATACTGGTCAAAATAGAGAGAGATAAAAGTAAATAGCAATGAATACTGATACTATTAGTCCATGGATTTGGGAATAAACTGATGTTGTTTCATCTGCCCCTCCTACTCCTCTTCTCCATACGATCCCCTCCTCCTTCTTGTCCTCCCTCAACCGATTCCTTTTTTTATGCAAGTCTGAAGTCATTGTGCCATGTCATCTCCCAATACTGGTAAAAATACAAAGGGAAATTGAGCATTATTTGATACTGATAGATGATAAAGATCTAACAAACTGCTTTCTCTCTATCTTCCCCTCCCCTCATCCTCCATCCACTGATCTAATTGTCATCCTGCTCCACTTTTCACCTGTTTTGTGTGTACGTTTTTTGTATGGCAAGTTTGTCTGTAATGAACACAATTCTTGTCTTATCTCAGCATGAATAAACACTGATTGACAGTGTGTTTCCAAGATGCTGTGAAAAAAATTGACAGGCATACTAGGGTAAGAAGTAAACCCACGATCTCCTGACGACTAGGTAGGTGTCTCACCACTAGACCACCGAGAGCAGATGGGTTTGGCAAGCTCGATTTTCATAAAAGCAGCAGGTTTGTAAGTGTCTGATGTAGAGCAGAGGTTGTGAGAAGGTGTATATACTTCCATGGTATTATTAGAGAGGTATTGTGGAGAAAGACTATTCAGACAGAATAAACTCATGGGCTCTATATCTTAATTTCAGCACAATCTCAAAGCACGGTATACAGATTCTTATAGCATGCAATCACAATTTTTTTGCAGAATGTCATAACATGTCATGTTGTTGTACAAATGTCCTTGTTCCGTTTCATGTAGTATTGTTTTGTGTATTGTCTTTGTTTATAATTTACCCTATTAAACAATGATCTACCGGGAACCTTAATTACAAGCTATGCTTTCTTGGTTTCAACCACAATGAAGCCTTATGAAATCTAGTTCCTCATTTTTCTATTAATTTTGTAATTTTGTTAACAGGTATTTCTATATTCTTCTGCTTAAAAAATGAATTGTATTACATTATATTAATTCGAAGTTTGTCAATAATTTGCTGTTATTATGGAAATAAATGATATGAAATGAAATGAAATTTTGTAATAGGTACTATAAGGCGCCGTAGTGTAGTGGATCTGACTCTCGCCTTTCAACAAGAGGGTCTTAGGTTCGAGTCCCACCTAGGGNAACAAACTGCTTTCTCTCCATCTGCCCCTCCCTTCATCCTCCATCCACTGATCTCATTGTCATCCTGCTCCACTTTTCACCTGTTTTGTGTGTACATTTTTTGTATGGCAAGTTTGTATGTAATTGACATAATTCTTGCCTTATCTCAACATGACTAAACACTGATTGACAGTGTGTTTCCAAGATGCTGTGAAAAAAAATTGACAGGCATACTAGGGTAAGAATCGAACCCACAATATCCTGATGACTAGGAGGGTATCTTACCACTAGACCACCAAGAGCCGATGGGTTTGGCGGGCTCAATTTTAATAATAGCAGCAGGTTTGTAAGTGCCTGACGCAAAGCGGAGGTTGTGAGAAGGTGCATATACTTCCATGGTATTAGAGAGGTATTGTGGAGAAAGACTATTCAGACAGAATAAACTCATGGGCCCGTATTCTGATGTCAGGTTTAACTTAAACCAGAGTTTAAATCTGTGGTTTAAGTATGGTAAGCCAAAAGAGGCTTGAATCTATAACAGTCTGTGTTTAATTTACCAGGATATTTCGCACTCATAGTATTAAAAATTGTCTTGGAATAACAACTTAAATAGTTTTCTACAATATTAGAGTATGAGAAAAGAGAGCAGTTGACATAAAAATTACACTGTTTAAATAGGGTTTTGGCATTTGTTCTTACCATACTTAAACCACAGATTTAAACTCTAGTTTAAGTTAAACCTGACATCAGAATACGGGCCATGTGCTCTATATCTTAATTTAAGCGCAATCTCAAAGCACGGTATACATATTCTTATAGCATGCAATCATGATTTTTTTGCAGGATATCATAACTTGTCATGTTGTTGTACAGATGTCCTTGTTCCATTTCATGTAGTGTTGTTTTACCCTATTAAACACTGATCTACCGGGAACCTTAATTACAAGCTATGCTTTCCTGGTTTCCACATAAATGCAGCCTTATTAAATCTATTTCCTCATTTTATCTATTAATTTTGTATATTCCTATATTCTTCTTGCTTGAAAAATGAATTGTATTACATTATATTAATTCGAATTTTGTCAATAATTTGCTGTTATTGTGGAAATAAATGAAATGAAATGAAATGAAATTTTGTAATAGGTACTATAAGCATACTTACTTGCATTCCTCCTGGCTTCATTGACCTAGGTGAACAATCCTGTATGACTAGCTCGTCTTTACCACTCTGAGTTAATGTTAGGCACTTTCCTGTACTCGAGTGTGTTATCTGTAGCAAAAAAAAAGTGAATAACGAAGGCAACCAATTAATAATAATAATAATAATAATATGGATATGAATATTTATATAGCGCCAGTATCCGCCAGGCTCTGATGCTCATGGCGATCAACAGAAAATAATACATTACCCAGACATTACCCTACAATTCCTTTGCAAATTAAGACCTTTTGACATAAAAGTGTGTTGCCATTTTTACGATTTGAGAGATCTTTGTAAACAAGTCTCCTGCAGCATGTGGACATTCTAATGTGTGAAAATTTTAATGAATTCATGGGAGTGAATGTATCTAAAACAAAACATCAAAATATTCAGCTTTATTTAGAACACAATTAAAATATAACGAAAAGAATTTGCAAATTATAGACATTCACGCTTCAGAGCTCTCTGTAATGGCTACAGCCGTAAAGTGTAAAAACAAAAGTTACCTCATAATCATTCAGAATATTATTATTGTTGAAGTTACACATTCCGAAATGATTTATTCAACAATTTCCTACTTACAACTTTCATAAAGAAAAGTAAATTATTTTGGAGAAATTAATGATGCCATCTTTTTTCTTCACATGTAGTGTGATACCATACTAGTATAGTGGACAATTATCATGGGGTTTAATTTTCGCACTTTTCGTGATAAAATTGAGACCCGCAAAAACAATTTGTAAGCAAAGTTAACAGACGCAGTACTCCACACATTGCGTTTCGAGGTGGCATGGAAATGAGTTCAATGTTTCAATCACGTATATCACATATTTAGGTTTCTCCACATAATTCTCAGAATATGCTGTGATTATACAGTCAGTCTTTATAATCTTTCAGCATTTATAAACCTTTTTTATATTAACAGAAAACATTTCCTATATCTTGAAAATTGTCTATTCGTCAGGTCGGGAGATCAAACTTTCTCATGGACTGTATCCCTGAATTCAACACCCTGTGAAAATGTTCAAGGATTAACCAACCATGAAAAATTGACATTGCAAAATCATCCCACTATACAGTTTTTTTTTCTATATATATTAATAGCTTACCAAAATGTATTGAAGATGGCATTGTTGACATGTATGCCGATGACACCACTCTAACGGTTAACGGAAGAACCGTTGCAGAAGTAGAGAGAAAGCTAACCAAAGGAGTGGAAAAT